>KV426128.1:0-10714 GCA_001632375.1 Exidia glandulosa HHB12029 | reverse complement strand
CGGTTTTTTTGGCCGACCAGGGTTTCAGGTGAGCCTCAGACGATTCCCGCTGAGGGGACGGGACGAGGAGGCGGCGGCGCGGTGTTGACTTCGATGGCCGCCAGGCCGCCACATGCTCGCGACGGACTTTAGACGGACAAGCAGCTTCACGCATCGAGCACCAGCCTCGAGGGCTGCTTTTTTGCTGAAATCGTTTTAGGCAACTGCACCACGCGGACACGGAGAAACTGCCCCAATATGGCAGTCCCAAAGGTCTGGCGCAGCCTTTCAGCAGACGAAATAATCAAAATTGAGTACGGCTAATGAAGAATATGGAAGGTACATTTCCGGTGGCATGTTCGTCCGGGTATCAAGCTCGCCAGAGGTCGCGGGGCTGAGATCGAAACGCGTCCTCGATTCCTGGCCGACAAGAAAGTGCTAGGCTGATGTCGCTGCGACCCAAGGTGAACACGAGTGACATCGAGCGACTGCGTGCCTTCTGAAATATAGTAAGAGCGCCTAGAAACTGCCAATGTCATTCGAACAATACAAACGGGCACGTCAGAACGGACCCGTTGTAGACCGCCCATGTAGAGCTGGGCAGGCTCGGGCCTGAAGCCCAAGCCCGGCCCGGCCTAGCCCGACTAAGCCCGAGCCCAGCCCGGCCCGACCGTCGGGCTTCAGAGGGCTCAGGGCTCGGGCTTGGGGTTTCTGAGGCCCGAGCCTGCCCTCCAAGCCCGGGCTTGGTATATAGAGGTTATATAGGTCCTGTGTGAGTTAAAATACATATGTTACGACTCGTGCAGATGATCTACATGTGGGAAATGTCTGGTTGATGGTTTTCGGACATACTGGTGGCGGCCGTTACACGGTAAGTCCGCTTCCGAATTCCTTCCGATGACCGGAAGCAAACAAATCGACAGCATCTCGGCTGTATGGCACCTGAACAACCCTTCGGAGCTGGGAGAACAGTTCCTAGAGGTGAAAGGCAATATATATGAGCTGTAAATGTACTAAATCGTACCCGTAATTACATGTATTCATCCGCACTACAAGCCCGGGCCTGAGCGCTGAGCCCGAGCCCGGCCCTGGGCTTGGGCTTATGGGGGCTCGGGCTCGGGCTCGGACATTGACAAGCCCGAGCCCTCTCAAGCCGAGCCCAAGCCCGGGGCTTCAGGCCGAGCCCGAGCCCGCCCACCTCTACGCCCATGAAGACGTAATGTCAGTCGATTAAGACGCAGACTGCAAATACATAGACGTATTGCTGGCAGGAATAATGAGGAGTCGAAGATGGAAAGCTGCAGCTACTATCGACTCGAAATGAGGTAGTCGTGAACAAGTGACTGCCCAGCTCACAGCTTGGAAATAATTAGGAGAGCACGGCGATAGGGGGCAATATTTCGGAGAATGAGGAATGTGGTTTAAGACAAGGGCTAAACGGTTGAGTCCGAATCTTCGGCAGCCTCTTGGCTTCGCTCACGTCTATGCTGGACGACGTCGGATACAGCATCGCCCAGCTCGCAGCGGCAAACCCTCTGGTACCCATATTACTCGCCATAATCATATTCATCTCGCCGTTGCTGCTCCTAAGACTGGTTTCATCTATCGGCGCGCCCACCATGGTCCTGGAGTCTCTGGGATTTTCTCTGCCATTCTCTTGGGGTTCTGGCGGTCACTCGGAGGACACGACGTCCAGAAAACTCAAGAAAAAGAAACATGGCCGCTCGAGGTCGGATTCGACGGCTATCATGTCTGTAGACGGTATGCCACGGCCACAGCTTGCAAGCGCGGTCTGACGGTCTCCAGACGGCTTTGGGGATGTCTATCCTGGCCTCGTCAACGTGTCTGGTACTTATTGTTTCATGAACTCGACACTCCAGGTGCGTTGTCCAAGAGCCGTGTTTCGTGGCTTACAGGTCGCCAGGCGCTCGCGTCGCTGTCTTACCTGCGACCGTATCTCAACGAGCTGCACGAGCGTGCAGTGCTTCTGGACGTACCGTCCCCAGTGCTCGATGCGCTGCGTGACACGCTCACTCGTACGCGCGTTTGTTATCACAGCCTGCAGTCACTCCATTTCCATGGATTCTCCGTGCCACAAGCGCCCTGAACAGTGCAAGGAATAGTGCCAGGAAAAGGTTGTCATATCTCATTAGAGACTGCGACCTTTTCCCACAATGTTTCCTGCCTGTTGTGTCACCGAGAATCCTAGGAATCGGACTGGGCAGTACATGATCGCGTTCCTGACTCATTTGCAGAGCTGAACACGCCACACAACTCGCGACGCGCTCTGCGTCCGATGCGCATCATCGACGCATTATCTAACCCTGCTCCGGGTCAGAAGACGAGTCTCCTCTTTTCGTCAATGCAGCACCAGGACGCGCAAGAGCTCTTCCAACTCGTGTCCGAGTGCGTCAAGGACGAGGCCGCCGCGATTGACCGGGAAAGTACGCGAGACCGTGGGCTTGGCGCTGTTCTTCTCGCACCGTCAGACGGTACAGCACGCGCGGGCAAGGGTCCGTTTGACGGTCTGACGGCCAACCGCCGGAGCTGCGTCGATTGCGGGTACACCGAGGCCGTCATGCATTTCGCCTTCGACAACTGGCAGTTGACTGTCCCGCCTACGGCGCAGTGTCGTCTCGAAGACTGTCTGGCGGATTACACGCGCATCGAGGTCCTCACGGACTGCATCTGTCGCCGGTGTTCCATGATCGCGACGCACAAGCGTCTCGAGGCCGAAGTTGCGCGACTGGACGAGTCGACAAAGGACGAGCCGGCAACGAGTTCGAAGAAGAAGCGCGCGAGGGCGACGAGGCGGATGGAGCAGCGCGTACGGAGTGCGCTGGACGAGGGACGCATCGAGGACGATATCAAGGACCTCAAGCTCGAACGCGTCTTTAGCTCGTGTTCCACCAAGCAAGCCATGATAGCACGACCGCCACCCGTCCTCGTCCTGCACCTCAACCGTTCAATGCACTTCGGTACCTACGCAGGCAAGAACTCGTGCCGCGTCGCCTTTCCCGAGATCCTCGACTTGACACCGTTCACCACCTCCGGCCAACTCTCGACGAAACCTCAAGCGCCGATATCGACGCCTCCGCTACATCGTTCGCTCACGCCTACGCCGGCGTCGTACAATGTTCAACGAGTGCTGTATCGTCTGAGCGGCGTCGTATGCCACTACGGCGCGCATTCGTTCGGGCATTACGTCGCGTTCCGTCGTAAACCGCCCGTACGCACACCAAGGATGGTGCATCCCCTCGGCTGCGCGTGCGAGCCTTGCATCCATCTCGGCCCTCTGCACGACGCAAGCAACACGTGGCTGCGTATCAGCGACGATAGCGTCGTGGAAGTACCGATCGAGCGCGTATTGGCTGAACAGCAGGGGACGTTCATGCTGTATTATGAGCGGATCGTACAGCCACGCCCGTCACTTGCGCCTACTGCGAGCGAGGAGACGCTTAAACCCACGCCGACGAAGACGACGGAGGAGACTGCGCCTGTACAGGTCGTAGTGGACGATTCGGATGAGGCTGGTGCGGGTGCGGGTGTGACGCGCGCGCGCAGCGTGGCACGTGTTGTGCATGCTTTCGAGCGTGCGAGTCGTAGTCCCAGTGTCTTGCCCGAGGCGTCCACTTCGGGTCCTGGGAGCGCGAGCGCAGCTGTGCTCGTCGAACTTGCGCCGCCGCCGCTAGACGCTGTGATCGTTCCCTCGCCGCCTGAACCGGAGCCGACAGCGACGGTCGTCGTAGAGTATCCAGACCCAGCCTCAACGTCGACCACAGAAGATCCGGCCACGATGGTCGCGAAAGCTATCGAAGAGACCACCGCACCGGCACTGTCTGATACTAGTGCTCCACTGCCGCCTGCCACTGCCCTCTCAGATGCACGCCCAGAGGAGTTATTAGAAGCGGCACCATCCGAGGCCACATCCTCATCGTCCGCGTCCACCTCGCGAATATCAAAACGTAAAGGCAAAGTGAAGCGCCCGCCCGCCGCGTCGCCGACCGTTGTCGATCTGCGTGCATGACGTCGACCTGGATGGAATAATATGAACCTGTAAACTGCAACTGTACACACCCAACTCGATATCCTCGCGCTTTCTCGCTAACTATGCACTGTACGAGTATTCCCTGGTTCGCCGTTGCGATCGATGTCGATACACTATAGAATCTTTCGACCGCCAGGAGTACTCCGACTCAGGCTGAGCTCTGCGACATTTCTCTGCCTATTCAGTCCAAACTGTGACTCCTGGACCAACCGGTGGCTTGGCGCCGGATTGTGCATGCTCGCGGCCACCACTGGTCAGCGCTCATGGCTCTGCCCACAGTGGCAGTGGCGTCTCTTGCTGGACATATAAATGCTGCAGTCAATGCTCGTCACCCCCATTAGTACCTTTCTCTTCGCACCCATTCACATCTTATCGACCTCACTTCGAGTTCTATACCAAATGAAGATCCAGGCCCTCCTCTTCTTCTCTTCACTCGCTCTCTTTGCCGTTGCGCTGGACCCTGCACATGTGACGCAGGCCGATGTAGATGAGGCGCAGGCTCAGAAGGACGACTTATGTACGGGCGATTCGTGGAACGCCACGATGAAGGAGCTCCGCGGCTATTTCGAGGACCAGAAGGCCGCTATGAAAGCAGGCAATGACCCCTCCGATGACGGTGCAGCGGAGGAGGAGCAAGATGATCCTGCGCACGACGACGCCGTCTTTAAGCAGTGGGTAGAGAACCAAACCTCATATCATTCGGCGGTTGCGGAATGTGAGGAGGCGGACATGCACTTGGGGGCCGTCCAATATGTGCGTTGCGTCACCGCTGCCCTCTCCTCGATGAGTAACACTGACACCTGTCCTCTGTGTAGACATTTGACGAGCAGAACAAGCCACAGGACGACAAGAACACTACGGAATCAGACGTCCCAGCGCCAGAGACTGCCGAGGCGACAGCGACGTCCACCAAGCCGCAGACAGAGAAGCCGGAGGACGCCTCCGCGAAGCCATCACAGTCCGATCCGTCGTCAGCAAGTTCCGTAGAGATGGCCGGCGGCTTGCTTGTCGCCACCCTGACGCTGGCCGTGTGGCTCTCGTAGGATAAACGACATTGTGGGAGAGTGTACACGGTAATCCTTACTTATAATATGTATGGCGCGACCTCGACGAAGTCATCGTACAGTCGTCGAGCAAAACTTCGCGTATGATCGCGCTTGGAGACCATGCAGCCAGCGGGCGTATCCGTCGAGATCCCATTGCTGCGTCAAGAGCTGGACTGTAAGCTCGATAACTTGAGAGTTAATAGAGCTTGCGGTTCAGAGTCTTTCGGAATCAGTTGAGCGTAGCTCGAGTCGTGAGTTGCACAAAATCTCCAATTCCAAAAGAGCTACCTCGCCAGAGTGCGAGTGGAAAGCCTTATATACATGAGGGAACGAGCATGAGTCACGGTCAGAGTCATTCTAAGTCACCTACGAGTCTTGAGGGGTTAGTTCACGCAAGATGAGTAGGGAGAACGACTCCGGAGGGAGTCATCTCGTATTAAGGCGGTCCACGCTCTCAGGAGAGGTAAGTTACAGATAATGAGAGAAAGAAATGCCTGCCGCAAGCGGTGCCAGACCACTGCGGACAGGTTACTGGCCGCGAGGGGCCTGGTGCCGCGCACGCGCCTGGCACACGCCCTCCCGGCCAGCTTCGCTGGACGTACTCTACGCAAGGGCGACGTGGTCGTCACCTACGTGAGCATCCGGTCCGAGTCCCAGACTCGCGACCGCGTCCGTAACCGAGCCCGTCTCGCTCTGCGCGACGGCGGTCGTCTCGGTGGTCGGGAACGCGCTACCCGAGGCTTCCTGCTCGGGCCCTGTGGCGTCCTCCATCTCGTAGTCGTAGTCGTAGTTGTCGTTGGGCGTCGCGCAGCCGTTCGCGTTCGCGCCAAAGAAACCTTCGGGGTTACCGAAGATCGTTTGCAGAAGCGGCGCTGCCGCCGGTGTCGCCTCGCGCATGGGGACATCCTGGCGCGGCGCCTGGGTTGGCGTGTACGGTGGCGTGTACGGTGGCGGACGCGGCGTATCGAAGCCGCGGAACCGCTGCTGGGGTCTGAACGGGCGCGGCCCGTATGTACGGCGCGCTGTGCATGTGAGTATGCTATGTGCGGGCGGGCAGTGCGAGCACGCACCAGCACCGCGCCTCATTCGCCTATCGAACCAGGCCCGCTGGCCGCTCTGCGGCGTGCGCGTCGTCGCCTGGATCTGCTCCGTGTGCATTCTCGCGACCGTAGTGTCGTGGTCGAGGAATATCTTCAGGGCGGCGACGGGGATGCTGAGGCGGTCGTTGTCGCGCTCGTGTTGCTCTTGCGCGATCCGCGAGTCGACGCGCCTGAGCGCGGCCTCCTGCTCTTGCTGGCGATGGACGATATCATCGTTGATGGCGCTGTTGCCGCGCGCGCTCGAAATAACGGTGGGGTTGACGGCGTGGAAGTCGTCGTAAGAAGCAGGAGCGTATGCGGGGAACTCCGCGCCGGCGAACATTGCACGGCGGATCCTGTCCGCCCAGAACGTGCACGCTGCGAATTGAAAATCATCGAAGTGAGAGGGACGAACGTAAGGCATTGTAGTGAGTGACTGTGGGTTTCTGAATGTCGTCTCAGTTCCCTGTCCCGGTCCTTTTATACACTGCTCGTCCTCTGTACGCGTGTCATGCCGGCCGTATGACTTCGTTGGCCAGCATCGCCGCGCAGGTTTCAGACTAACTATCGCAGCTCTTGCTACGGTCAGTCCTGCTGCGCGTTTCTCTCTCAATTCGGAAAGATTGACGCCAAACTTGCGCTGCGCGTCATAGCCCATAGCATCGCAATAATCTGCGAATGCGGGCAGCTCCCGAACCTTCTCGAGAGCCTCTTCGGTTATGTGTTTGTCGGACCATTTGCAATAGAAGATGAATCCGTTGTCTCCTTTCTTAAATCCGACGATCTCTGCGATCTCCCGGGTTCCCGACCCGAGTGAAATCTGTGTGACTTGTTCCCAGCTTCGACTGGGAAACCTCGCGTCGTCATTTGCGACGTGGAGGCGTAGTAAGTTCGCATTGAATGTGGGGTGAATTCGTCTTCTCAGCATGTCTGCTGGTAGTTCAAGTTTATATGCCGAACCCGGCTCGACTTCGGCAAGTATCTTAAACGGTCCAATGTACTTAGGCACTAGCTTTCGAGCTTGTCCCTTTGGTATTGTAAGATTCTTGGTACTGAGATAAACCTTATCTCCCTTCGCGAATGGAGCCTCAGCGCGATGCTTGTTGGCCTCAGTCGTCTGCTGAGCCCGAGCGGCAATTATGGCATCATGAGCACTAATAACCACTTCTCGCATCATTTCAGCGAACTTTTGTACTCCTGGATACTGCGATTCGCTATCCCATGTGATAGAACGAGGCTGTTGGCCGTAGTTCATATAAAACGGTGTGAATCCTGTCGTTGATGACGTCGCGCTATTCATAGCAAATTCAATTGCCGGAAGCTTCGACGCCCAGTTCTTCTGGTTCTCCTCAATGCATTGTCTTAACATCCCGCCAACTGTTCGGTTCGCCCGCTCCGTGGCTCCGTCTGTTTGAGGATGATAAGCTGTTGACATCCGAAGTTTGACTCCCGTCAACTCATGCAATTTCCGCCAGAAAGGGTTCGTAAACAATACGTCACGATCGCTGACGATCGCCTCCGGCATTCCGTGCAGCCTGTAGACGGTATGGAATATTACTTCCGCCATGTCTGGCGCATCGTAAGTAGTCCGCACTGGTACTAGGTGTACCATTGATGTGAATAAGTCTATTATTGTACAGATTCGGTCGTAACGGCCGTGTCTCGCCTGAGACTCAGGCAGTGGTCCGATGAAATCGACTCCTATTGCCTGCCAAGGTCTCACGGGAACAGGAAGTGTACGCAGCAGTCCGTACGGCTTCTGCGTGTTATCCTTTGTCGTTCGGCAAGTATGGCATGTTGCTACGAAATCCGTAACATCTTTAACCATATTCTTCCACCAGACATCTTGGCGCAGGTAAAGCATCGTCTTATTTGCTGCCAAGTGCGCTAATAACGAGTGGGCCTGGTCGATGAGGACCTCGCGAAGGCGTTTGCCTGCTACCGTTATATCCGGAATGCACAGGAGTTTGCGAGGCGCGCCCTCCTGACTCGTCATATACACTCTTTCGTGTCCTTCCTCACCCTGCACTTCAAAGTTCTTGTACTGCTCAGGGTGTTGTATGATCTTGGCAAAGAACTTGTCGTCCGTGTATCGACCTGTGACATCCCGTGCGACGTCTATCTCTGGCGTGAAAGCCGAGATGACGGTTGCCAGTCCCGGTGCGTCACTTTCCGGTCCGAAGCGCCGTTCCGTTCTCCATCCGGAATCCCGCTCCGGAACGGACTTTCCTTTCTGAGTCGCTGCTTTCTCCGGGTTATCTTCATCGACAGGTTGTGCAGGTGCGTCATTATCGCTGCTTTCTGCTCCTGACTCGCCATCAGAGCTCGAGTTCTCGGCGAGCATTTGCTCTGCCCTGACTCTTTCGTCCTCCGCCATCCGCGCCTTCTCTCTGGCGCTCGGTTTACGAAGTCGTAGCTTCTGTTTTGGCGGTGCCTTCTCCCCACGTAGGCGAGAAGACCTTCGAGGTGCGTTCTCCACATCCTCACCTTCTGACGCGCTCTCCCGCACCGGTCTATTACCGGTGGTAGCAAACGCCAGGACGGCGCGACCGACGAAGACGGGGGCTGATAACGGTACCTTGTCGTCTCCTTCGCTCTCGTCCTCTTCTGACGAGTAGTCTACGTCGTGTATGTATTCTCCTCGTGTTCGGACCGTTCCCGGTTCGTCGTCGCTGTAAATACGTGACAGACTGTCTGCCAGGACATTCTCCACTCCAGGAATATATTCAATAGTGAAATCAAACTCATTCAAGATATGTAACCAGCGCATCTGGCGCTGTGACAAATCTTTCTGCTTCATAAAGTGTACCAGTGTCTTGTGATCCGTACAAATTCGAAACTTTACACCGTGCAGTAGTGGCCTAAATCTCTTGAGAGATTCCACTATCGCTAGAAGTTCTCGCTCATGTACAGGATAATTCTGTTGAGCCGTATTAAACTTCCCGCTCCAGAAAGTAATGACGCGCGCCGTGTTGATCTCATCCCCCTGACTGATGTATCCACTGCCACCAGTCAGGGACGCGTCTGTGATTAGATTGACGGTTCCGGCTCGGAGAGTGTAATCTATGGCATGCCGGCGTTTGTCTCGGTGTGTTTGGACGATCCTCTTGACTTCCTCGAACGCGCGCTGATGCGTCTCCGACCAGCGAAACGTCTTCGTCGTGCCCACCAGAGACGTCAATACTCCCATTGGCACTCGAATGCCCGCGCAATCGTTTGCGAGGAACCCCACGGCGCCAAGGAACGACATAAGTAAGCCTTTCGTCGTGGGCGTTGGCCACGCGAGTACTGACTGTACTTTCGTAGGATCCATCTTGATCCCGTCACGATCTATAACGTGGCCTAGGATGTTCAGTTCTTCTGCGAAGAGCTGCATCTTCGATGGATTCAAGAAGAAGCACTCGCGTCGCAGGACCTCAAAGATCGCGCGTAGGTGCTTAACGTGGTCCTCTGGTGAGTCTGAGTATACTATAATATCGTCTAAGTATACGTCCATGAACACGCCGATGTAGGGCGCGAAGATGTGGTTCATTAGCGTCTGATAGGTCGCTGGCGCGTTGCAGTCGCCGATCTGCATGACGAGACTTTCCATCGTCCCGTTAGGCGTATTGAACATCGTTCGTGGTACGTGTTCTTCTTTTACTCGAATCTGCTCGTATGCGTCCTTCCCATCTATCAAGCTTCTATACTCATGCTTTACCACGTTGCGCAGGATTTCTTCGATGTCGGGCAACGGCGCGGCCACCTTGACGGTGTTCTCATTGCGCGCGCGCGTATCGATCACGGTACGTATCTTCACTTCTCCGTCTTTCGTTTTTGGCTTAGGTATTATCAGCATCGGACAGCAAGTGCCTCCCGCCGAGTACCGCCATCTCTTGGTATTCAGGTAATCCATCTTCTTCTTCGACCAGAGTGGGCGCAGCGCTTCCGCACATCGCGAGGGTCGGTACGGGTACACTTTCGTCAAGTCCTTCAGAGGAATCTCGTGATTTATCGCGCGCAGAGGAGGTAAGGGCGTATTCGCCGCTTCTTTGAATAGGTCTGACGCTTCCTTGAAGAGTTGATCTCGTAGGTCGTCGATGGAAGCGGTCGTGACGCGCGCGACAGCGCTCTGCAAGACCAGCATCTGTTCCGACGAACCCGAGATCCTTACCCACCGATCCTTCTTCCAACAAGGATCTCGCGTTCCGTCTTCACGGACGAACGGATAAGGGTGTATCCGATTCTATTCCAACGCTAGGACGTACAGCGGACGAACGAACAGGAGCCATTCGTCGACCCTACCCTCCACACCCTCCCGACGCCGAAACCCCCCTCGCCGCAATCGGACTCGATACCGGAGAACCCAGTCACGAGAACCACGAGAGTCGAAGAGAGGCACGCTCGCTCGGCGAACATCTCGGCGCCCCGAGTCTCACCCCGGCGAACCACCGAGTCCCCGTCTCCACAAGAGAAGTCGCCGTCC
Organism: Exidia glandulosa HHB12029; assembly: GCA_001632375.1. Taxonomy (NCBI): domain Eukaryota; kingdom Fungi; phylum Basidiomycota; class Agaricomycetes; order Auriculariales; family Exidiaceae; genus Exidia; species Exidia glandulosa. Next base: position 97 of record KV426128.1, on the reverse strand, counting down.
AGGATACACCAACAACGCCCCAGTTGAAGGATACACGACCTCGCCCTTGTTGATGAGTTGCGCCCCGACACTATGGTTATCGCCCGCCCTCGGCTCT
>KV426127.1:62089-91561 GCA_001632375.1 Exidia glandulosa HHB12029 | reverse complement strand
CTCATCTACGTCTTCGAGGTCGATTCTGCTTCCAACCTCGCCGGAAGCGCGGAGAAGGACAAGGACCGCGAGCGCGACGTGTCGTACTACCGCTCTTGTCTCGCTGCGCTCGCACGCTACAGCCCTGAAGCGAGGGTCTTTGTGCTAGTCCACAAGATGGATCTCGTGCGCGAGCACAGGACGGAGGTCTTCCAAAAGCGCGTCAAAGAGCTCGAACGCGAGTCGGATGGCGTTGCGATCACAACGTTTGGCACCTCGATTTGGGACGAAAGTTTGTACAAAGTGCGTGTACCAGTGCGCTTGACAGCTGCATGCTAAACTCCTGCGCGACGTAGGCCTGGTCGCGTATTGTGCACACTCTAATACCGAACGCGAAGGTCCTCGCAAAGCACCTTACGACATTCGCGGAGGCGTGCGGCGCGACAGAGGTGGTCATGTTCGAGCGCACCACCTTCCTCGTCATCGCGACCAGCTCGACCTCCACCGCTACCTCCTCGGAACTGTTGGCTTCCACGAATGGTGCACAGGCTCCCGAGCCCGCGGACACGCGCAACAGCACCGGTCCCACTTCTCCTAACTCTTTGGATCCGACCCGCTACGAAAGAACATCAGAGCTCATCAAAGCCTTCAAGCTATCATGCTCCCGCAGTCAACGGCAGTTCCAGGCGACGGTCATGCAGACTGCGACGTTCACCGCCGTGCTCGAAGAACTGACTCGGAACACCTACATCCTCGTAGTCGTACACGACGACGAGATCGAGACGGATGCCATTCGCATGAACATCATCGCAGCCCGCTCAAAGTTCGAGCAGCTGCAGTCCGTCTCCGTCACAGCATCATAATGGTCTTCGTCTCGTCTTAATTTGCTCACTGATCCGTTAAGTTACCATACTGTAGCATGCCATGTGTACCACTACCGATCCGCGCATTCCTGAATTTACGATGGATTCTAGATAGTAGTTGTAGCACGATAAGTAACACGGGCAGCGCAAGGACAGCCTGACAAGTGGCGCAATATGTATGTGGGCCAATTCACTGGCTGCAGGTCCGCGCCTAAGCTAGGAGTAAAGGAAAGACGAGGAGGTGCGGACGGACAGAGAAGGACTAGGACACCCAGACTGCGACAAGGTCAGCATGTGCAAGCAGACGACTCAGTAGGACTCACAAGCGAGCGCGATGACAATGTAGAGCGAGACGAGCCTGCGAAAAGAAGTGAGTCTGCGGTCAAAGTATGCCTCAACGCGTATACGCACATCAATCCCTGCGAGGCATATTCGTAAGTCAAGTGTGCTTGGAGCGGAAGGGAGAGTAGATACCTCCATATAGTTGCTCTTGCCGTCTTGTACGAGCAAGTTGACAAGCAGCACCGAGACGAACAGGACGATCGTCTGCAAGAGATCAGCGCATATCCTGATACCTCTTAACATAGTAACGCACCTCGAAGTTGGCAAAGAACAGGGTCAGCTCGTGGCCTGTAATCCAGCCCACGATGACGAGGAGCGGTACAACGAATGTCGCGATTTGGATAGAGCTGCCAACACAAATGCCAATCGTAAGTTCCATTTTGTTCTACAGGACACGTTGACGTGTCAGATAGTCATTTCGCGGGAGGCTGGTGCATCGAACCTTCATTGCCATCCAAATTGAGGTAACGTGTTCCGCAGCATTGGCCTGCAGCGTGGTTAATACGGGGCGGATCGTCCAAGAGGATGGAGACGTACGACGATGGGAATGAGGATCAGCCCGATGAAGGGCTTCGGGATGCTAGAACGACACCTCAATACGAGCAATACGGGCGAGGCAGTGACGAGACGCACCTGTAGCGCTCGGCGGTTTCTTCGATGGACGCTACCACTGCCAACGATATCAGACTTTTTTTTTCAACTGCCAGGACACGGATACGCACAGTAATCAGCGCAGAATGACGTGATAACTGTTACTGCAAGCAAGCTGGTAAAGGGTCAGACATAATTCGACGCCGAATGAACGAGGAAACAGCAATGTACGCGACACCCGCCGAGACGGCGTTCATCTCCGGACCGTGCGACTCATCGTCTTCACTCGCCTCTGCCTCGAACAGGCTCGCGTGGCTCTTGAGCTGAAGGAGAGACGTTAGATGCAGCATATTCGGCACATGCTTGGCGACGGACCTGGAAGTAGAGGTAGGCGATGTACATAAGCAGCAGGATGATGGCAGTCCCGCGCGAGATGGTGAGCAGTCCTGAGAGCGAGCGGTCGTCGGGGTTGGGAGGCGCAAGAGAAGTCAGCTTGCCGCCGTTGAAAGGCTCGGACTCGTTGGCCTTGGACGCGTGGTATGCTGCGGGGATGACGAGGGCTGCGCGACGGATTAGACAACGCGCGGTCAACGAAAATTCTTAGGAATGCATACTGATGACAGAGAGCGTCATAAGCTATTGAATACTTAGTTTCGCTTAACCGCAAGCGCGCATAACGCGAACTACGCACCGACGACGAGCTGTGAAACGAAGTCAGACCCAAAACACGGCGATGAAACAAACTACTTCACACACGTTTGGGCAGCAGTAACCTGGAAGTTCGACTCCTGGAACTTCAGACCACCTGCTAAGAACGAGCATCCGAGGACGAGGAGCAGGTTGGAGAGGATAGAGCCAAGCATCTTGGCACAGCACGTAAGACTGGGTATTTTGTGGGCGCTCGAGGGACATACCGAGGTTTGCACAATGCGTAGCTCGCCTGTGCAAAGCGGGTAAGTAACGGAACGGACTACTGGGAAGTGCACAGACCTTGCAGAAGGGCTGCGACGCCTACAATAATTTCGACCTGGAAACGTGAATGAGAGAGACGCGGACGCCGCGGGGAGTATAACGAACCGCATTGCCGAACGACGCGTTCAGAAGGCCAGCGAGCGTGTCTCCAAGCTCTGCACTGAGCTGCGGAAGGTCATTATAGAGACAGGTTTCAGTGTTGAGCATGCGTACTTGGTCGGTCGCCTCTCCCAGCAGCTTCAGACATAACGACGTCAGTAGTGACGCTCACCCGTCTAGAGCATAAGAATACACGCCTTTGCCTACGGATGGAGGTGAGAATCACGCCAAGTATGAGGCTGTGGGACGCACCAAAGGAAGGATGGCGAGGAAGCTGAAGAGGAAGCGCAGACCGGCGTCCCAGTTGAGGTGATGCGCAATGAAGCTCAATGGCACGAAGACGAGGAAAACGTTGAACCAAGTGCCCAGGAAGAAGAAGCGGACGGAGTGCGCCCACGTAGGCCCGTTCTCGGGGCTGACCACGGCGCGCACGCGCTCGCCAAAGCTGCGAGGGTGCTCGCTGCCGTTTGGCAGTAACGGTGTCCGATCAGTGGCGTCTGCAACGGTGGAAAGCGTCAGCCGTGTTGGCACTGCGCGCGACGACGTAGGGACTTGCGTGGCATATTTCGAGACGAGAGACGGGAAGAGAGAGCGCGACAGAAAGCGCGTCACCGCCTCCGCAGACGCGACCCGACATATTTCATCGCGCCGGGATTCTTACGGGTTCGCGGCATCAGCCCTGACGACAACGGATTTAGGGACACGACGCCGAAAACCCTTCAATTGGAACAGTGAAAGATGACGGTACGGACAAGGACAGTTCAAGGAGAGTGTGGACTAGAGAGAGGACGAGACGGCAGCCCTGCAACGACTCAACGGCAACCCGGACGCAGACACAACTTCGAGCTCAGAAGAGAAGCGCGACAGCTCCGGCGAGGAGCATGCCAGCGCCAGAAGCGACGCTGATACGCGACGCAGCGTTGTCAGGCGGCGCCGTGCCCTGCGGGTTCTCCACGCTTGCGGTCGAGGTGCCGCTCGAAGAAGAGCTCGCGGTGCTGGCCAGGTCCGACTCGCCGATGGTGTTCGCCGGAGCAGCTGCAAGGCGTCAGATGGCGCTGAATGAGAGCAAACAGGGACCACTTACTGCCGAGCGGCTTCACTTCGAAAGGCTTAGACGTCGCGTACACCTGGCTGGCGTTTGTAGGGTTGACGAAGTTGACAACATAGCTGTAGAAGTCGGCGTTAGTAACCGCGACCCGTGACACGACGCGCTACGCTCACTTTCCGCCCTGAACGAGGGTTACGTTGGTGACCGTGAAATGCTGGGCAGATGTGTCTGTGTACTCGGCGATCTAACAGGGGGTTAGGGCGCGACGCGGGCACGACAACCGACGAGCCACGTACTGAGAAGGCGCCATTGAGCTCGGTTTGCTCGCTGTTGGTGATGATGATCCTGCAGCGCGAGATTGAGCGTGCAAATCGCGCGCGACAGCGTGTTCGGGTACGTACGAGATGGGCGAGGGGTCGCCTTGGGCGAAGGTCCACGTGATGTTGTTCTAGGCGTAGCCTGTGAGCTGGAAACCAACAGCTGCGACGAGAGCGCGCACACCTCGGTGAACTGGATCCAATAGGCCTTGTCGGAAGGCCCAGAGATTGTGATGTTGCCTGCGGAGGTAGGCGCCTGTCAGCCACAGACTCCCGTCGCGCCGCAGCCGCCCAGGGACTGACCGAGGACGAAAGGAACGACGGTCGCGAGAGCGAGGGTGAGAGCGGCAAGCATTTTGGTGGGGGAGGAGGGGGGGATAGACACAAGCGAGACGAGAGACTGTACAACGACGCGGAAGGAATCCAAGCGACTGCCGAGTCTTTTAAATTCCTCTCTGCCGCCTTATATGGGCCTCCCGCTCGGTAGCTATTCCTGTCACCCCCTGATGCACAGTGCAAATCACGGGCAGCCCATGCAAATGATGCATTCAACGATCTTCTAACTAATAATCTGTAGCATTACAAAAATTGCGAGAATATGACGAGAGAAATGCAGCAGAATCCTACATACAGCAGTCTAACGCGTCTCCTGCCACAAGGGCGTGAGCACCTGCGACACCATGTTGACCTTCTTCTCCACCTCCTCGCGCTGCTCCTGAGTCCCTTCGATGAACCGGAACGCACCCGTGCGGCTGCGCCAGCGATCCGGATGCCATCGCTTGTGCGACTTGTCGACAAGAGCGACGTAGTCGGGCGTAGACATGAACTTTTTGACGTTCTTGAAGAATTCGCCGACCGTGTCCCAGTCGACGTGCTGGACGGCGATAGGAGAGCGCGCCAGCACCGGCCAGGGGATGTTGCTCAAGGACAGCTTGCTCTGCTCCGTGAACTTGCTGGAGTCGAACGCGACGCACTGCTTGTTGTAGCGGTCGAGAGCTTGCAACGGCGTCCACGGCTGCGAAGGCTTGCTCGCAGTGCTCGAACCGGCCTTCGTCTTGAACATCGGCGTTGGTCGCGAGAACGGCGGCGGACACCACGACGAATGGAACGACGACGACGAGTAATGCGATTTGAAATCCGCAAAGTCGTTGTCGTCCGTGAAGAAACTGTGGTTCTTGTGTCCCGACTCCTTCCTATGCTCGGTGTACTTCTCCCACATTCGGTCCTGCGCTCTCCTTCTTGACGCATCGGATTCGCGTCGGAGTTGCTCCTCGTATTCGCGTCGTCGTTGTTCCTCGCGTCTCTTCTCCTGCTCAGCGCGTGCAGCGTGCTCGCGTCGTCTTTGCTCCTCGCGACGCGCCTTCTCCTCCTTCTGTCGACGCGCAAAGTCCTCCTCTTGTCGCCGCTTGCGTTGCGCCGCCTCCCAAATTGGACGGTCCCGTTCCAACTCTGCAAGTTTCCTCTTTGACTCCGCGATGGCCGCCGCACGCGCCGTGTCCTCCTCGGTAAACTCAAAGCCGGGATCCTCTTGCGCCTGCTCGAACTGCTGATCCTCGTCCACGCTGTCGTGATCGCCGTCCGCAGAGTCACCATCGAGGCCAGGCTCTTGCTTCGGAACGAAGTCACGGTATGCGCCGAAGCCTGGTAATGTCCAATCGTTGAATGCACCCAGTGGCGGAAGATTGAACCCCGGGAAAGCAGACTCGAACGATGTAGACGCGGATGGTCGGAACTGCGACGACGAAGCCGAGGACGACGGTCCTGCATACGGCGACTGGACACTGTGCCAGATATTCGGTATGTCGGCGAAAGGATCTGGGTTACCGAACAGCGCAGCAGTCGGACGCGCCGCCTTCCTAGCCTTTTCGCGCTGGGCTTTGAACTCGGCCCTCTCCTGACGCGCCTTCGCTCGAGGTGTTTCTGGCGGCGCATGCGCGTCCGTACGTGGCCGCTTACTCGATGAAGGAATGGGCCCGGGTACTTCCTCGACTTCAGGCGAATGGCTAGCTCGTCGCTTGGAGGTGTGGGACCTAGCGGTCTTCTGCTTCTTCGACGGGGTCTCCGCCTCGGATTCAGACGACTCCGCGGACTGCGCTGGCTGCGACCTCTTGAACGGGACATTGATAGGAGGGTAGTTCGGCAATGGATAGAAAGGATAAGGACGCAGAGCCGGTCGCGCAGGTGACGATGCGGTGTGAGGCCGGGCGCGACGTGGAGAGGGAGAAACCCCAGCTGCGCGCTGGGGCATTTGGGGCGGATACGGTGCCCACATGTTGGAAGGGGCCGCCGAGTACGATGGCTTGAAGAAGGCAAATTTCTCCCACGGGATGTTGGGATCCAGCTTTCGACGCTTGTTGCCAGTATCATTCTGCTCGTGCACGGGCGGTGGACGTGAACGATGAGAGCCTGTACCGCCGGGCTCGAAGAGGGCACGACGGTACGCGGTAGGTCCATGCGTGCGAGACTCATGGCGCTTCGGCTGTCGTTGGGGAGTCTCAGTCTCTGCGCCGGAGTCTGAAGAGATGGAGATGATGCTGGGAGTACGAGCGCGTTCCATTGGCGGCGACGCCGAGGCCTTGCGCTTGGTCCCAGTCTGGGTTTCGCCATCGGTGAGCTGCTCCGTGGCAGCCTGCTCAGGTGCCGGGACATCCATCGGCTGCTGGGCCGGTTCAGGAGTGGACGCATCGAGCTGGTCCTCCTCGTCGGATTCGGATTCGGATACCGAGTCGACACGCGCAGCGAACGGGTTCGGCTTCCGCGCGTGGTCGGAGAACGGCGGTGACGGAGCCGAAGGTGGCGCGGAGGGGCGGTCGGTGTCATCGACAACGTAGGGCTGGGAACTGGTACCTGCGCCAGTCTTTGCCTGCTTGGTGTCCGAGTCGGTAGCAGGGGGCGATATAGGGGCAGTCTGCGGCGGATTGGCGAGCCAGATGGAGGCCAGGTTGACGTCCACGATGCAGACGTAGTACGGATCCAGCTTGTGCAGGTCCCACTGGTCGCGGGTCATCATGACGGTTTCCTGGCTGCAGGCGGCGGTTAAGCAGTGCGAGGACTTGGCGGTACAATAGACGCACCCTAAGAAATTGACGGTGCGTGGCCATTCGCCCTCGTCGCGCACACCTCGGAGTTGGGCGCAGGGCACGAGTCGCCAGTGCATCTTGCCGTCGCTCGACGTTTCCACGGCGACTCGACGCGTGTGAAGTGTGTTGAAGAGCTCGTTGAGCGGGCCGGCAGCCTGTGGCGGCTGGACACCTGCATCGTCGTACTCGGCGAACGCGAGCGTGGACATGCCGGGTTTGGAGCGCAGTACGCGCTGTGTCTGGCTCGGGTCGAGCACTCCTGGCTGCGTCCCGGTTACCCAGCGCAGTGAACTCATCGTTGTGAGAGGAAGAAACGCGGACTCGGAGAAATCCGAACCGAGATGACTTCACGTGGGGCTATTGTAATAAATTGCGTCTGCATAGAGACTCTTCCTATTTCTTTGTTACTTGGTACAACAGTAGGGATAGTAGTCCGTGTTCATTCGAATTTCCCTTGCGCCCACCGGCGTCCGTGGCTGCCCATCTCGACCGCAGCGAGACCCCAGTCCTCGCCGTGGTTGTGGCCCTTGTCCTGGCCCGTCCCAAGCCCCGCGCGGTCCAGCGCCTGGTCCTCAGTCAGCGCCGTCAAGACGCCGAAGATGACGGGCGTGTTCGAGTCCAGCTGGACCTTCATGAGGCCGTGCGAGACCGCGTCACAGATGTACTCGAAGTGCATCGTCGACCCCTTTATGAGCACGCCGATCGCAATTACAGCGTCGAACGGCTGGGACGGCATGCTCGTGGTCGCGCTGGTCGCGCCCGCCGATGACGGCCCGAGACTCTCGCCCAAGAGGTCGTCGGCGGTCGCATTCGCCTGAATCTGTGACGCGGCGATGATCCTGCGCGCGTACGGGACGTTTAGAGCTACGGCGCACGAAACACGCTGCAGGCTGACTTTGAGACCGCCATGGGGAGCTCGTAGCTGCCGGGGACGCTCTGGACGATGATGTTGGCCTCCTTGACACCGCGCTCCTTCAGCTTCGCGATGGCGCCCGTAATGAGCGCGTCGATGATGGGCTTATTCCAGCGCGCATGCACGATGCCAATTCTGAGCGCCGAGCCGTCGTATTCGACGTCGGACGCGGTGAGCCCTTTGATAGCCATTCTGAGCGGTGTGAAATGGAGCGAATCCGGTTCAAGGTGCGGGACTTCGGCGCCTCAATTTTTTCTGTTCTCGCGCGACTCGCCTGAACATGGTCGACGCCGTCGATGGCGACCTCGCCAGTGAGCTCACAACCGCAAGCTACGCGCCCGCGCTGATGATCGTCTGGCTGCAGCGACGTTCATATTGATCCATGCATTCCTAAAGCACCATGCGCACGACAAAGCGGCCAAGGCTGTCAAGGACGCCGCCAAAGGCATCGTCGTTCTCCCAGACGCCGTCCAGCGCCCTAAAGGAGAGCTTGAGGCTGCTATACGAGCTTGGAAGGACGCGCAACCTTCGCCCGCAAAATCCAAGTACGTCGTTAGCCGCCACGACGCTGAAGCTGCATTAACGCTCTCCGTTTGCACAGAAAGCCTGCAAAGCCAGCTGTATCCTCTTCCTCGTCGTCCTCGTCGTCCTCTTCGTCGAGCAGTGAAGATAGCGACGACGAAGCAGCTAAAAAGCCGCCAGCGAAAGTCTCAAAGCGGTCTGAATGTACGTGCAGTCGCGCATCCCTCACACCCCTATCTCAACGCGTTGAGCAGCGCCTCCGGCACGCGCTGGACTTGGAATGGCTAAAGCGACAGCTGGGCTGGGTTTCGCGCCTGCGAGTGGCGATTCGCAGAAGACTCTCTCGAGCGACGACGAACAGGCCGCCAAGCCTGTATCTCCTGCGAAGAAGCCCGCGACGGAACCGACCTTGAAGCGAAAAAGAGCTGTGTCGTCGTCGAGCTCGTCCTCTTCTTCCAGCTCGTCGTCTTCCTCGTCTTCGTCAAGCTCTTCTTCCTCCAGCTCGTCTTCTTCTTCAAGCTCCAGCTCTTCTTCCTCTTCAAGCTCAGATTCTTCCTCCTCAGACTCCTCCTCCGACTCGGACTCTGCGCCACCGCCTTCGAAGGCGACAAAGGCCGCACCCAAGGCCGCCAAATCGTCCACGAAAGCCAAATCCCAGTCGTCGTCGTCCTCCTCCTCCTCAAGCTCTTCCGACTCCGACTCCTCCGACGAGGACAAACCCAAGCCCAAAGCAAAGACCGCGGATACACCGAAGGCAGACGTTCACGTCAACAAGAAGATGCGGACTTCCGAGTCTGGCGACGCGCTAGCCACTGCGGTTCAGGTCAAGTCTACTCCTGCATCGGCGAAGAAGGAGCCAGGTGGTCGCAAAATGAACACGCCCTTCCAGCGCATCAAGCCCGAGACCGTCACTTATCTGGACGAGCGTTTGAAGGATAATACGTTCGACGGAAAGGTCAGTTGCACTACTGGTTTCAACCGCATCATGTGCTCATCGTGCCTGAAGCCTCGGCCGGCGAACGACTATGGAGAGAAGGCGAGCCGGGACCTCATCGTCACTCGCGGCGACGGCTTCAGGAAAGAGAAGAACAAGAAGAAACGGGGTAGCTACCATGGAGGAGAGATCACGGCAAGTTCTATCCTTTTCGATGCGCTCTCCCCGCTGATTGGACGCCATGCTAGATGGTCAGCCACAGCATAAAATTCACGTAGAGCACGGGTCTTGAGTGTCGCGTTAAGGTTTAGAGTCTAGTCATATGCGATTAGGGGCTGGTACGAATGTCATAGTGATCGTGTCGCAACCCTGACATGACAACGGGAGATTTTCGTGGCTGTGCTGCTGTGAAAGATACGGCGCTTGCGGTGGAGTGCTCCGCCCAGTTCTTGACCGTTACGGTAACGGTCTCCATCTTGAACGATGCTTTTCATTCGACGGCCGCAGGCACTGGCACTCGTTGCGCTATGCACACTCTCATTTACAGCGTCCTTCTACATCTTCGCGCCGCTCGAGAGCACCCAGCGTCTGCAATCGCTCCGTTCCTACTTCGGCTCTTCCTCTTCGTTCGCTAGCACGGCGTGTCCGAATCCCCTGGCACCGCCGCCGCCGCGATCATCGCGAAAGCCGGAATGCCAGTGCGTTGCTCCTAAGTTACGGCGTGCGTGGTGTACACGAGGCTGACCCGCTGTCACTGAGCAGCTCGTTACCGACGAATCCTGAGCTCGCACTCGAAGTCTCCGTCTGCTTTGCACCAGACATCGCCAACCAGGGCCACTTCTTGATATCGCGCACAAATGCTGAGGAGTGCGCGAAGGCTGATGCCCATAACCCCTCTACAAACGTACGCCGAGCATGCCCGACGCGGCGCGGTGCTGACACTGTTTGGACACTCAGCCTGAAACCAACGCTCTACTAAAGGCGTATGGGCCCGACATATTCCACTTCAGCTTGGATGGCGATCATCGTTGGGACGGCGAACTCGACGTTGAAGTGAGCCGGACCCCCTCAGAGGATGCGGCTCGCTAACAAACATGCCATTCACGCAGTATCTCGGCCAATGTCAATACAGATACCCATTCAGCCTGATGTCGGCTGGTCCCTTCAACCTGACCATCTGGTGGTCGTTCTCCGTGCGCCCTTCCCATGCGCTGTCATCGCTAATGCCACTAATGTGGCGTTCTAGAACTACCGAGCATCTGACGAAACGCAGACCATGTCCCTTCAATGGGACCTTGCCGAGTACGTTCTACAGGGCAAATCCCAAATCGTCAAACCGCCGGCGAGTGCAGCGGCAGGGTGCGGCAAAACAATGGCCATTCCCTCCAATGCCGCGTGGCGCACGGCGACGGAGATCGACTATCTCAACAATGTTCCCGAGTGCTCTCGCTTCGAGGCGACGACTGGTGCGTCTCCGCGTCATATATTACATACTCCAGAGCCTGATTTTGTATGGGCACGCTTTCAGGTCATTTCTTGCGCGCACATTGGTCGGAGCACCACACGTTCCACGGGTTCTTGTACCAGCCGTCAGGTTGCCGATGGACGGAGCGTACGTCAAACGCAATGGACATGAGCTAGCGTTGACGCCCCAGTAGCAATTCAGGTTGACGCCGACCCAGTCCCCATTCGAGACGGCTGGGCTCCTCACAGCGTGTTGTTTTGGGGGGACTCCCACGTCCGCTACGCCTACGACGTTATGGTGAGTGCTCAAAATGGATTGTCTCGACGGATACTGACATTGGCTTCATAGACCTATGTGTATAAGGGAGAATGGGCGACTTACAAGCGTGTTGTACGTCCGGCACCAGCCATGTTGCGTCTATTTAATCGCAGGACAGCCCGCGATGAAGGCCCTGAAGAAGACGGAGTACATTGGTCCAGTAAACATCACATGTGAGCGAGTTAATCCCCGCCCTGGCAATTCCGTGACCGCTTCTAGTCATCTGGGATTCTGTCCTGCGCGAGTTTAAGCACAAGATGACATGCGAAAATCTTGCCGACTTCGACACGATCGTTCTTGGAGCTGGACACCACAACCTTGTGCACACCGACGAAGACGACCATGACCGGCAGTGGACGATCGAGGGCTTTGGCGAGCTCATACAAGGGCTGGCGAAGAAGTTCAGTCCGGATGCTTGCCCCGAACAGAAGATGCCGCGTATAATCTGGATGGGACCTCCCGCGCGACCGATCAAGCTGGCGTTACCGCCGAAGCAGCACCCTTTGAACAATGGTTGTACGTGCAGGTTCTAAACGTTGCATCCTGGAGAACTGAACCCGCTGCAGGGAAGGATGCTCGCGTTAACATTCGGTTAAACCTGTGCGTCTTGTCCCTACGCGCGTGGAACGCCTTGGATTGACATAGTCCATTAGCTTCAATGAGCGGGCCTGGGACGCTCTGAAGGGCCTCCCTGGCGCTGCGCGCGTGAATCTCTACGACCTGAGGTATATAGATCTCGTTTGATTCGAAAAATGTCTGACAACGCGCCTGCAGCGTTCCTTTCGCCAACTCGTTTGTTGACCAACTTCACATGATCATGACGGATACACAGGTACGCCTCTCATATGAGACTCCGTCCACCTTCTGATCCATAACCCTGTACGCAGGCTGCATTTGTCCAGGAGCTTCATCATAAGTTATGGTTACGGCAACCAGCATATTTCCACCACCAGTAACCCATTGACCGCGGACGGAACCATCTTGCATTTACTTACACGGATTCATAGCGCCATCTACTCCACATTTCGCGGCCGTTGCAGTCGCCACACCCATCGCGCTTGTATGTATCAGTAATTATCACATTAGACTACCTGGAACCATTTCCTTGCCACGGTGTACCGCGCAGAGCGTTATCTGTACATGCGAGCAGTATTCTCGTACTGGTTAGCTGAGTACTGCCCAGATGGTGGGGCATAGCCCAAATCATCGTCGTCGTCATCGTCACTGTCATCGTCATAGGGGTTCCTTCCGACAGATTTCTGCGGCTGGCCGGAGGGTAGCTCAGGCTCGATATCTGCTTCGTCCTCGTCCTCGTCTTGTGGAGGATTGACGGGAGCTGCGGGAGGTACAGGACCTCCAGTAGTGCACGGTGTCCTTGCAGCAGGAACTATGAACGTCATGTCGCGTACGAAACTTGGCGGACCCTCCAAAGTATCGCGGAACGCGTGGAAAAGTTCACTTTAGGCCATGTCAACTTCAGCCGCGCATTGTAGGAATGAATGATAGACTCACTCGGTATGGTGGTCTTTACAATGTGGTTGCAAGGGAGATACTTGACCGCCTGCAATGTTGTGCGCGTTCCTCCACGTTTCCGTATAGTCTACTATGACGACGCATGGCGGTTCTGCCTCTGGTGGATCGACAGAACGACTGCGTCGCCGAGGAGATCGAGATCGAGAACGTGAACGTCTACGCGGAGAATAGTCGCGTCGAGCGCGACTGTCATGACGCGAATCGCCACGGCGGGGCGAGGCATCGCGGGACGAGCGTGGGTACGGTTCTCGGTCATTGCGCCGGCCATCATGCTGTCGTGCACGAGAATCGTAGTGCGAGCGTTGCGGAGAGCGGGCACGAGTGGGCGGTGCAGCATAGATGCGCTTGAGCTTCTGTATGGTCGACGACGGATGCAGCGTAATCCCCGCGTCCTGCAGAAGACGCTCGATATCTTTGTTACGAGACAGCACGACCAACAGCGCAGGTCCCGCTTGGAGAAGTTCTTCAAGTTTCGCGTAGCCGTCTTCCTCCGATTCATACTGCAGTGTGCACTGGCACGATCCCTATGTCATAACATTCAGTGACGACCGCGTAGTAAATAAAGCACATACGCCGGCCTTCAGAGCCGCGAAAGCCTTATTCTGATAGTTGTAGGTCACGTGTTGAGGGGTTCTCAGGTTTCCAGAAGTGATCTGAAAGCTTAGTCGTTGCGTTTCGTCGAGGGACCACTGCTGCGTGCTGAGTGCAACAACGGGGATGGGAGTCGAGTTTGAGATTTGGACGCCGTACGCCTCCCCGTCATGGATGTTGCGTGAAACGTGAGACAATGCTCTGGGAAGAGGGTGAGAATGGGTGGATAAATGGAGTCTATGTCGGGCGTACCTCAGCACCTCAAAGTCCATCTCGCCATTCTGTGCGGTGTCGCGCGCCTTCAGGACCTTCTCCAGCATCTTTTTGGTGGAGACAGTGAACGGTGAAAGAGATACGAATCGAGCTCTAGGTGAGTTAATTGTGATTCTGTATTTGCTGTCGCGGCGAACGTGAGCGTATACGCGGTCGGCCTGGTCGGAGGTTATGACGAGGTTCCTGCGCCCCGCGTCGTCGATTCCTGCGAGCAATGAGACTATGCCAGACTGTATCAGAGACGCTGTGGGCGTACCCAGAGCGAGCTGCAGCCCGCCCTGGCGGTTGTCCTCAAGAGCAGCCCATACGTTCGTGGGCAAAGCCTCTGCCCGTTTCCAATGCGGAGCCCCTTTCTAGAGAAGTGAAAGGATCAGATTCACGCTCACAGCAGCTCACAGGAGCCTACTTCGTCAATGATGACTTCTTCCCGCAGACGCAACTCGAAACGAGCCATGTAGCAAGAGGGAAGCTTCACGTCACGCTTTCAAGTCCCGACACGGCGTCTCTTCCGCGAACCTTCACCATGTCCGTGGCGTCCCCGACCCTGATCCCACAGCGCCCCAAATTTCCTTTGCTGCTACCGCGCCCGCCACAGCCGCATCCTGTGCCGCTCGCACCACGGTCCCAGCGCCGGCGTGTACGATTGAGCTCGCGCCGGGACATCAACCGCGAGCTGGAACAGCTCAGCGAGGAAGAGAACGAGATCGAAGAGCAGGTCCGTGTTGGAATATGAGCGTCAAGCTCGACTCTGATACTTGCATAGTTTACGAATGTCCGTACGCGTGGATTCTCGTTCATTATTCCTATCGGAAAGCAGATGACCCTGCAAGAGGAGAAGAACGACGTGAGTGATGCCTTATCACTTCTGTCCCTCATTATCTCACGTCTCGCTTTATAGGCTCCTACAGAGTCGTCAGATGCTGGGTCAGACGGCTCGGGCGATGGCTCCAATGGCGACGATGGCGAGAACATGGAGTCAGGCGTCGAACAGGACTTGGACGCTAGTGTTGAAGATATGGACGCGGAACAGTCGGAGGATGTTGAAGAAGAGGAGGAGGAGGAAGGCGACGAGAGCGGTCCCCAAGACGGCGATTACTCCATGAACTCGCAACCTACACCAACTTCCAGCCCACGATGATGACTTCGTCAACATGTTCGTCTCTAACTGTATCGCTAGCTTGACCTTTCAATCGTTTCATGGACCGAGGTTCAAGACACCTAGGCCATACGAGCCCTTGTAAATTTCAATGGTGCAGACCGCAAGAAATAAGGAGTGGGACATTCAAGAGTCTAAGAGTCTGAGCCATTGGAGCTCTCACGACCATCCAGCCAGAAGTGCCAAAGGCCGTTAGGATCCTTGAAGTCGTGATGCACGATGCTAATGAGCCATCGTTCCTGCCGCATCTGCTCGAGCAACGTCCGTTCGGGAGATTCAGGTGGGTAGAACTGACTCCATTCAGCCCAAATGCGGAACGCCTCCTCCTAGAGACGCGGTCAGTTTGGCATTCCCAGGCAAAGGGATGGACTAGCCTTCCACGCAAGGAAGGAATCGCGTTCGATGATAGTGGACTGCGCGATCTCCTGGCCGGGGAAGACGCCCCAGGTCACCGCGTTACCACTCTCATCCAACATGTTCGTCGCCCACTCTCCCTATAGTCATCGCAAAACATCAGCGCTGCATGGCAAATTCACACAAAGAATTCACGCACCTCCGCGTTCCCGGCAAAATAGGTGACGAGCCCTCCACTCTTCGTCTTCGCACTTCGCTCCAACCAGTCCACATCCTCTCGACTAGCGAAGAACTCGACGAACGCCTTCTGGAACACGTATCCATTGACCGGGCCCCAGCCCAAGATGGGGTCGTCCGAGCGCACAGCGTCTGCGGCGGGCTGCGAGCCAACGGTCCACCAGCCGCGCGCCGTCATGCGGCGCAGGTGCGGGAGAATGAGCCGTGACTCAGGCGAGAGCGGCGACTCCCAGAAGGGCGTGCCGTTGATGTGTCCATTGAGATGCGCGAGGAAGAGTGCGGTGAGATCTGCCTCGGTCTTTGGGTTGCCCCACTTTGCGATCGCTTCGGCGTGCTGTTCGAATATGGTGTCTTAGCGAAGAGGGGAGGGAGGGAGGGAGAGGGGGAACGTACCGAACTCGCGAGCGTAGAGTCCCATGGTTCGACGCCGCCGTACGCGGGACTCTTCGCGTCACCGAAACGGCCGTTGGGATATTCGTCCCACGTCGAAGGATCATTGAGCTCGCCCTTTCCGACGTTCGTTGTGTCGGACGGCGGGTGGACTGTGAGGTGGCCCACGGCGCTTTCGGGCGTGATGAGCAAGTGTGCCTCGGGCTCGGACTTGGATGCAGCCTGTGTTGAGTCGTCCTCCAGCGCATGTCAGCGACCGTATGGTGTGTAGATGAAGACGCACCACTATTAGCTTGTTCACAGGCGGAATGGGGCTCGAGACCGTCCACTGAAGTCTCTCGAGCACCTTTCGTACACTGAGCTCTAGATTGAGCGTGCAGAAGTGCACGCCCTTCACGACGCCGCTGTTTGTGAGACGCTGGACCATGGATGTTGCGAGCATCACGCCATAATCCTTGACCTTGGCGTCGTCATGCTGAAGGGGAAACATTTAGCATTGTCGAAAGCTAGCGATGATGAGTTGCACGGACGAACTCGGATGGGCTCCAGCGCCTTGTGCACCGCGTCGGGGACCTTGCTTCCTGTGAGCTTCACGACGCGGAGGAAGGACGGGTAGTTCTGGATGGGCATAATGCCAGGGATAATCGGGACCGTGATACCTGAAGATCGTCGTTCGTGAAGCGCAAACGCGACAGCACTGTATACTTACCCTTTGCTCGCACTTTACGCTCCCATGCAAAGAACGCGTCCACATCGTAGAACAGCTGCGTGACGATGAAGTCGGCACCGGCGTCGACCTTGCGCTTCAAGTTGGCAAGCTCTCGCTCCTCGTCGACTTCCTGGTCCGGATGCCCGTCGGGGTAAGCTAGGAGACACGGTGTCAGGGAAGATACATGTCCACGTCTGCGTGCGAACCTGCCACGCCGACACAGAAGTGCTGGGAGAACTCGGGCGAGGATCGGATGGCGGCGACGAGATCGCTCGCGTGGTTGAATTGGGGGTCTGTCGGGATCCAGTACTCTGCGCCTCGCGGCGGGTCTGACAGCAAGTAGAGTGAGCGCGGCGTCCGGTTGAACGGCGTGAGACGTACGTGCCTCCGCGAAGGGCGAGTATGTTCTGGATGCCCGCGTCCTTTGCTGCCTGGAGCACCCATGAGCAAAGGAGTAGTAGTAAGATCGAGCGTACCTTGAGGACGGACTGGACTGTGCCTGACTCTACGTTGGTGCAGGTGAGGTGGAGGATGGTCTCCGTGCCGTGCTCAGACTGGCATATGCTGGCGAGCTCGAGACTGCGGTCCTTTGTCGAGCCGCCTGCGCCCCATGTAATAGAGACCGCGAGGGGTTGGAACTGGGATAGACGATGTATGCGTGTGAGGAGGTTGGCGAATCCCTATTCAGGGCGGTCAGCAACCAGTGCCACATTGAGCGATCGGTGTGCACTGGAATACCTGTTCAGTCTTTGGAGGGAAAAACTCGAGGGTATAGTAGGGCGTGGATCTGAGCCTGTTGTTGATTTTGTCAGTGAGCTTCATGTGTTTCCGAGCGTGGCAGGGAGAGACTCGGGCGGAGTGTTTCTCGCTCGGAATGCCGCTACGATTCGGACCCGCGTCATCCGGGCCAGCGTGACCTCCCAGCCCTTCTTAACCTCCAGTCTCGGGCCCAAACCAATGCGAGACCCCGCGTCCCTCGTTCGCCCTGCCAACTACGACTCGCAATGGCCGCACCGTCCCAGGAGCAGCTCGCGCCACCCGCACCCGCCCTGTTCCACAACCCGTACATACGCCCCGCGCTCCCCTTCATCAACGGCGGCCTCGCTGGCATGGCGGCCACCACCGTCATACAGCCAATTGATATGCAAGTCTGTCTCTGACCTGCGCGATCCACTCTCACCTGCTCGCGCCACAGGGTCAAGGTTCGCATCCAGCTCGCGGGCGCGGGGGTCTCCACAGGTCCCAAGCCTGGTCCAATAGCCGTCGCCCGGTGGGTAATCATTCATGTTTTCTAGTCGTACTCAACTCGCTGCAGCGACATCATCGCCGCGGGTCGCGTGCTGGACCTCTACTCCGGACTCTCCGCGGGTCTCATGAGACAAGCCGTCTACACTACCGCCAGGATGGGCTTCTTCGACACTTTCATGGGCATGGCAACCTCCCGCGCGAAGGGTGCAGAACGCCCCATTACTTTCGCCGAGCGCGGAGCGGCCGGACTTGCTGCTGGCGGTCTCGCTGCTGTCCTCGGCAACCCGTGCGACCTCGCCCTAATCCGGATGCGTCAGTACAATCGCTATGTCGCTCGTGTGACCTGTTTGACTGATGCAACGTCACCTGCAGAGTCGGACGGACTGCGGCCTGCAGCTGAGCGTGCCAACTACCGCGGCGTATTCGACGCCCTCGGCCGCATCGCCAAGAACGAAGGAGTCCTGGCCCTCTGGTCGGGTTGCTTCCCGACCGTCTTGAGGTTCGATCATCCGGTCTAGCAGTAGCCGTACTCACGGTGCTTAGAGCGATGGCCTTGAACTTCGGCCAGCTCGCGTTCTATAGCGAAGCTAAATCGCAGCTGACCGCGAACAAGGCCGTCCCGCCTGCCGCAGTCCCGTGGGCTGCCAGTGTCGTCGCGGGCTTCTTTGCCTCGTTCTTCTCCCTGCCTTTCGACTTTGTCAAGACTCGGTTGCAGAACCAGAGTCGCGGGGCAGACGGCAAGCTGCGGTGAGTACTCCGTGCCTTCTGGTTCTCGAATTCTTTTTGAACGCGTTCTACAGCTACAAGGGCACGATCGACTGTGCCGTCAAGGTTGCCCGGGAAGAAGGCCTCTTGCGCTTCTACCGTGGCTTTGGGACTTATTTTGTGCGTTGCATTTACATACTCATGCGGATTCTCTACTGACGCTACTTCTAGACGCGCATAGCGCCTCACGCAATGCTCACTGTGTTGTTCGCGGACTACCTCGCTCGCGCCACCCGGTGAACGCGCTCGCTTTGAATTGATGACTCTGGAGACAAGGTCTCGTGTAGGACGAGCCCCCCACGCTCGCTGTTTCCTTATATGTGTGCAGTAGATGTGCAGTAGTGTGCTTTCTTCATGTACCGCCAAGTTGTACATAGACTAACGTGTAAGCAACGCTGACAGTTCTCTTGAGCTTCGCGCGTGTGATTTTGGGCCAGTTATCGGTTTCACAGTTGTGAAAGACGCGTGAACCTGCCTTTGAGCTCTTTCACGGTACATGAACGGGTACATATGAAAATGTCACATGTCTTGTGTCAAAGTCAAGAAGAGAGTGATCGGTCCGAGCTCCATCGTCGAGTGTGGCTTTCGGCCGAACCCGTTCTGACTCGCCTGCTTTCACTCCTTCTCTCCCAATGGCCCTGTCCGCCGCGCGCATTCGTTCTCAAGCGGCCGCCCGCAGACTGCCCGTCATCGCCTGGAAGGGCCAGGGCTCCCGTCACTACGCTGCGGCGCCCGCGACGCGCCCGAAACCGGCGCAAAATTTCCAGCAGCCGCCGAGTCACGTTCCTTCCCCGCATGCGCCTCTTTCGCCGCTCGTCGCGAGCTCGCAGCGGCCTGCGCTCGACTCGAGCTTCGTGGGCATGTCTGGCGGCCAGATATTCCACGAGATGATGCTCCGGCACAACGTCAAGCACATCTTTGGCTACCCAGGCGGCGCGATCCTCCCCGTGTTCGACGCTATATACAACTCGAAGCACTTTAACTTTGTGCTCCCGCGCCACGAGCAGGGTGCTGGCCATATGGCGGAGGGGTATGCGCGCGTGTCGGGCAAGCCCGGTGTCGTGCTCGTCACGTCTGGCCCGGGCGCGACGAACGTCGTGACTCCGTTGCAGGACGCGCTCATGGACGGCCTCCCGCTCGTCGTGTTCTGCGGGCAGGTCGCCACGTCTGCCATCGGCTCGGACGCGTTCCAGGAAGCGGACATGGTGGGCATCTCGCGCAGCTGCACCAAGTGGAACGTCATGGTCAAGGACATCGCGGAGCTACCGCGGCGCATAAACGAGGCGTTCAAGATCGCGACGTCAGGGCGCCCGGGACCGGTGCTCGTCGACCTCCCGAAGGACGTCACGGCGAGCATCCTGCGCACGCCGTTGTCGTACAAGGCTACCACGCCTGGACAGAACCTTGGTCTGCCGTCCAACCCGCTGCAGACGCCTGCAGAGATGCAGCTCATCCGCCAAGCGGCCGACCTCATTAATCAGGCTAAAAGACCCGTCGTATATGCGGGCAATGGCGTCCTCAGCTCGCCCCAAGGTCCGGCGCTCTTGGCTACTCTTTCTAAACAGGGCAATATCCCTGTGACCACGACGCTGCAGGGTCTCGGCGCGTTCGATGAACTCGACGAGCGTAGTCTGCACATGTTGGGCATGCACGGCAGCGCGTATGCGAACTTTGCTATGCAGGAGGCGGACGTGATCATTGCGCTAGGTGCACGCTTTGATGACCGCGTGATCGGGAAGGTCGACAGTGAGTCATACGCTCCTGCGCATTTAGTTGATACACAGGGCGCTCACTACGTATGCAGCGTTCGCACCTACTGCTCGGGCGGCTGCGGCGCAAGGGCGGGGCGGCATTATTCACTTCGAAATTCTGCCGAAGAACGTGAACAAGGTCGTGGACGCGCATATACCGATCATGGGCGACGTCGTGGCCAACCTCGCGTCCATGGTGCCACTCATCCGCCCGCAAGAGCGTGCTGAATGGTTCAACGACATCCGGTCGTGGAAGAAGGAGTATCCGTTCACGTACGAGAAGAGCGCAGCTGGTGCGCGGATGAAGCCGCAGGAGGTCATCGAGGAGCTCGACCGACAAACCGCCGCCTGCAAGGAGAACGTTATCCTGTCGACCGGTGTTGGCCAACACCAGATGTGGGCGGCTCAATTCTTCCGCTGGCGCCATCCACAGTCCATGGTCACGTCCGGTGGTGCAGGGACGATGGGTTTCGGTCTGCCAGCCGCCATTGGCGCGAAGGTCGCAGCGCCAGAGAAGATGGTCATTGACGTCGACGGCGATGCGTCGTTCAGCATGACAGCAATGGAACTTGCGACGGCGTCGCAGTACAACATCGGTGTGAAGGTCCTCGTCCTTAATAACGAGTTCCAGGGCATGGTACTGCAATGGCAAGGTCTGTCGTATTGATACGATGCTGGAGGTTGGGCTCACGACGTCTCTACAGATCTGTTTTACGACCACAGATACTCGCACACCGCGATGAGGAACCCGAACTTCGTCCTGCTCGCACAGGCCATGGGCGTTCACGCGATCCGGGCCACGACTCTGGAGGAGCTCCCGGCTAAGATGAAGGAGTTCATCGAGTACGACGGTTCGCGACCGGTGCTGTTCGAGTGTCTCGTAGAGACACACGAGCACGTGTTCCCGATGGTCGCCGCGGGCAAGGCACTGCACGAGCAGATCTTGCATCCTGCGCTCAGGGGAAAGCAGCAGCAGAAGTCGTAACGTTTGTTCGTTCCCTGCGAGTTGACTTCACATTCTCACTACGACTGACATCTTCACTGCAACAAAATTGGGCCGGGATGGCTCTGTAGTGGTACTTATTTGTGTACGGCATAGCAGCATTCTCATCATTTTTGCATGGTCGCAGAGGTTTGCAATAGCACATGTGCATGCGTTTCCCCTCTGTCTGCGTCCAGGTCGGTTGCTGTCCGGGATTTGCGTGTTGTGTGACGCCGGCCGTTCTGTCAATATAGCGGTGTTGGGTCGCAGTTGCTTGTTATCGTTTCTCTCGTTCCTACGCGTCGATGCGAGCGAACTCTGTCCTGCTCGGCGTACAAGTGCTGCTCGTATCTGTAGCGGCAGTACTCCAGCCACGCCGGCCCGCGCCGCGGGATTATGGCGCCTTTGACTACTTCGTGCTCGAACATAATCCCGACTCTTCCGCCAGCCGTCATGACGCCGTTGGCGCACTTGGACTCGAGTTCGTCGAGCAGGTTGGCGAGCTGAAGGATCACTGGCTTGCGCGCGCGCCGAAGGCAAGGGCTACGAATGTTCCGCGTGCACTCGCTGCTTTGCGCGCCGACGCGATATCCCATGCACATCCCACCGTCCGCAGAACTGCAGCTCGCGTCGCCGACTCCATCCGCTCGCTAGAACTCCAGGCTCCTCGCCTTAGAGCAAAGCGCGCGCTGTCGTCTGGTACATCCAACGCCCAATCGCTCTCCCCAGCTGCAGCTACTGCACAGCGGCTGCAAATTCGCGATCCTCTCTTCTTCCAGCAGTGGCATATCGTCAATGACTTTAATCCAGCCAACTCTGTCAATGTTACTGGCGTGTGGGAGTCTGGGATCACGGGCAAAGGCGTTACGGTCGCGATGGTCGACGACGGACTGGATTATAACAGCAAGGATCTCGCTGCGAACTTCGTACGTCGGGAAATGGCAAGGTTTTGCCCAAATGCTTACTTATTGAAGGATGCGGAGGGCTCTTACGACTTCAACGACCATGAATCGTTGCCCGGCCCGAAACTGTTCGACGTGAGAGCTACGTGCTTCTTGCTGTATCCAGACTCATAGTACCTAGGATACGCACGGCACCCGTTGTGCGGGGGAGATTGCGGCGGTGCGTAACGACGTCTGCGGAGTGGGCATGGCGTACGATGCGAAGATAGCCGGTGAGCACTCCGTTCTTGCTCTCGCCTATGCTCATGTGCCAGGTCTGCGCATCCTCTCACATCCTATTACGGACGCGGACGAAGCGACTGCGCTCAACTACGGATACCAATCTACCGCGATCTATAGCTGTTCGTGGGGACCGTCAGATGATGGAAGGTCTGTTGGTGCGCCGTCCACCGTCATTGAGAAAGCAATGGTCCAGGGCATCAACGCCGGACGAGGAGGAAAGGGTTCCATTTTTGTTTTCGCTAGCGGTAACGGAGCGGCTGTTGGGGACCAGTGCAACTTTGACTGTTATACCAACTCTGTCTTCACCGTGACGGTCGCAGCTATCGACTATACGAATGCGCGTCCCTCCTATTCGGAGGCGTGCGCGGCGAACATGATCGCCACCTACAGCTCGGGTCATGGACGTTAGATTCACACCACTGACGTTGGCGAGGCGAAATGCACCGATCACCACTCGGGCACGTCCGCGGCTGCTCCTCTTGCTGCAGGAGCTTTCGCACTCGCTTTGGAAGCGCGCCCTGAGCTGACCTGGAGGGATATCCAGCATCTCTGCGTGCGCACGGCTGTTCAAGTCAACCCTACCGACCCCGACTGGGAACGCACTGCATCGGGTCGTGCTTACTCCTACAAGTACGGCTACGGATCTCTCGATACGTGGGCTCTCGTCGAAGCAGCCCGTACGTGGAAGCTCGTCGGCCCACAGGCTTGGCTGCAGATGCCAGTCGTCACACTCGCCGACGCATCCATGGAGGACGGTGTCTTGCGTGGTGGAGAGCCTCTCGTACTTGGCGGTATCTCGCACACTATGCGCATCACGTCTGACTTGGTTGCAGATGCAAATCTGTATCACTTAGAGCATGTAACGGTCAGGGTATGGATACGCCATACCCGACGTGGTGCCGTCTCTGTCGAGCTTGTGAGCCCTGCGGGTATTCGCAGCGTTCTGGCTTCTCCTAGAGAACGTGACACCGCTACAGAAGGGTTAGCTGGCTGGCAATTCATGACCCTGAAACACTGGTACGTCCTGGACTTGACATGTGATAACTTGAGGGAGGTTCTAACGGATGGGGCAGGGACGAGTCTCCGGTCGGTCCTTGGACGATCAAGATCAGCGACGCTCAATCAGATAATATGGAAGAATCGGGCGCATTCATGGGATGGAGTATGACCTTGTGGGGATCCGCTCGGGACCCAGCTTTAGCAGTTCCGTGGGCAGTTCCGGACCCAGCTCGATTGCACGTCGCTTTTACGGCGCCCTCGTTAAACGTGACGAGCGCTACTGCAACCTCGACGACATCCGCTGTGACGCTAGATTATTCTATATCTGCAGAGCCGTCATTCAGCGTTACGGTTGCACCTTCGCATACCACGTCTACGATCGCAACTCTCACTCCGAGTCACTGGAATGCTGGATGGATCACCCTTCTCATGGCCACTTTTGTGTTCCTGCTCCTCGGTGCATCTGGATGCGTATTACTCTTTTGGCGGCGTTGGAGAGCATCTAGCCACAAGTACACGAGCATTGCGTCACATCATGCACCTGTCATGGCTGTCGTCGACGGCGAATCTGTCCTTCACGTCGTTGGTGAAGATTCCGATTGGAGCGATAACGAGGATAACGACGATGCATCCCTCTTACAGTCGCGTACCGGTTGACGCCAATCGACTGTTGTGCCATATGAATGAGGGACTCCATGTGTTGACCGTCGCTCTGTGCCCGCTGTGCTAGCTGCACCTCCACTGTATCTAAGCGCTCTATCTACCGTACGCATTACTGGTAGGAGGAGGGGTGGCAAGGCGTCGTTCCGGTCAGGTGTTCTGGCTTTCTTCCTCACTCTCTGCCAGGTTAGTCGTGTTTGTGTTATGCCCTGACACCGATAGAACACACGCATGGAACTGACACCAGCGCCGCTCTCGGCAGAGGACTCACGTTTGGGTGCAGCGCCTACTCTTAGTGGGGCGCCTGCTCAACGCGACGCACCCGAAGACACGGACGCCAACGTTCCGGTGAGAGATCCACATCTCGTATCCGAATGCGCGCCCGATGCACGTTAAGCATAGACGCGGCCCTTGCTGCAACTTGCAATAGCCTCCGTCAACGAATAAGGCAGATATGTGAAAACTGCCGACGCATGCTTCGTGCAACTTCACCGCAAGCTACACGGCATTGGGAAGAAGATCCCTCCTTGGCCATCTAGATAACGGCGGCAACATCGAACGCTGACTGACACTTGCAGCCGCGTCGGAAATGGGATACCTACGGGCGATACGAGACAACCTAGCCGGATACTGCATACTACCTCGCCGGCTGCAGGTACTCGTCGTACGTTCGGGAACGTCCTGACGCCCGCTGTGCTTCTGAGTGTACTGACTTGAGAGCATGGGGGGCTGTGTGAGATGCTTATGCCGGTGTTGACGTCTCCGAACGTCGGGTGTGCACAACTCGTGAGCGTTAGCAATCTCAGCCGTTGTTCCATGAAGGCGCCGCGCCGCAAGGCAAGACTTTCTCCCGAAACTCGTACGTACATGGATGCAATGATACTAGTCCTAAAGTCGTATATAAGAGTCATCGTTTCACTCCCGACTTTACACAGCGTCCAGCTCAGGCGACCACGCTGTACTCGCTGCCTCACTCCAGCATCTATCTTCATCGCAACTGCCTCCACTCAGATGACTTCGCTCCTCTATAACGTCTCCCGCCTCTCATACCGTCTGGTTGATGAGGTCCGGGACGATGTCGCGCTGCAGAGTCCTTCGCGCCTGACTCGGAGTGATGGCGACATACGCGGCGAAATCCGCGAGGTCGTACTGCACTTCCTGCAGGAGATCGACGTCGGTTATCCCGGAAGCCTTCCCGACTACCAGGAGCTTTACGCCGACTGCTGCGACAGAGCTAGACTTTACGGCTTCCCGATGGCGGGCACATGGAACCTCGCTCCCTACATCGATGCAGGCGTCGTTATGGCCGCCTGCGCGTACCAGCACACGCCATACGAGAATCGTGTATTTGTCGCGCTCTATACCGCCGCCTTTCTTCAGCTGGACGTATTAGGCGAGACGGAACTCGACGGATGCGCCAACTTCGTGTCGTGCATGCTCCAAGCCAAAGCGCAGAAGATCCCCAGCCTCGACGCCCTCACGAGCTTTCTGAGAGATATCGCCACGTACTGTGTTCCCGTCGTAGGAGAACTCAGTCTCGCTGCCGGGATCAACTTCATAGCGGCTATCGCCATCGAGGACTTGTCCAAGGACATGATCGTGGGTTGAATATCTCCCGACATTGTTGGTGTAGCTGACCAGCTCAACTCTGCAGGGTCACCCAGAGGCTGAGGGATACGCCGCGTATAAGCGGTACTTGGACGGTCTGGGAGACTGCTATGCTGGCACGATTTTCCCGCCAGAGATCCCGCTTGTCGACTATCTTCAAGCGTTGCCCGAGATTTCAAAGCTGTGCTGTGCCGCCAAGTGAGTGGGCTCGCGGGAGATCAGCATATTTGATTGGTACTCACATCATTTTTGTGTCCTTCAGCGATGTTCTCTCCTTCTACAAAGAAGAGCTTGCGGGCGAGACAGACAACGTCGTCGGTAACCGGGCACGCGCGGGAGGAATTTCGCACATCGAAGCGTACAAGAAGGTGACAGCAGACTGCATCGAGCTGCATAAGAAGATCGTCATGATCCTCAGCGGAAGTCCCGCGGCTGTGAGTGCTTATAAGGCATGGTTGCCTGGCTATGTTCAGTTCCACACGAGCCTGGATAGATACCGCCTCGACGAGTTGCAGATACCGGTAGGTGCCCCGAGCAAGTCTCAGCGCGCGAACCAGCGTGTCTAGCAGAATGCATTCTCCTCATCAACCCGTAGTATAAATGTCATTGCATCCGAAAATAGAATCACCGCTAGGTCTAAGAGTCCACATATGTCAACTTTGACGGGAAATCGAAGGCAAGGAGTAGTTGAGCTGGAGGGAACAGGAGGAATTCGTATGTATTGCACAACGGCTTATTCCGGTCGCCACCCGCTCGGAGTGACGCGACTCTACAATCAATAGAGCCATGGAAGATTTCGAGGAAACTCTGTACCCAGAGATACATGGATCTTTGTCTCAGGCAATTCGAGACTTTCGAGCGTTACGTTGGGGTGAACGCGAAGGTGGATATTCGAGAGCTTGAGCGTCTCCAGCCGCGGCAAGTCCAAGCCCAAGATCAACCGTCCCACACGTCCCAAAGTCGCGTCTACGGAGCTGTATGCAGCGAACGTGGGCACCGACTCGACGCAAACGATCATGTGCTGCACAGTCGGTGGAATTCCACTCGCAAACGCGTCCGTAATGCCGTCTTCTCGTAGCCACAGGTTGAGGATACGAAGATTCGTGCATAGCTGAAGCCCAGCTTGAAGGGCTTGAACGAGCTCTGTGCGGATGTCGCCGTATGGAGCAGCAAACTGGAGACGACGAAGAGTGGGCGCAGCGCGGATGAGCTCTGCGCGGACAACGGATGTCGGGACGTTGTCCATAGGGTTGATTGTTAGATCCTCGAGCGCTGAGCTTTTGATAAGAGCCTTGAACGCTGCAGCTGATATCAAGTTTCTCCCCTGGCCGGGGGCAGGGATGAACAGGCATTTCAGCGCGAAGGAAAGTCCGTCGAAGTTGAAACGGGAGACGATTATGGGCTGCGAAGGGATGCTGAGGGCGAGGAGAGTGGGCGCGGCGGCTCTGATCCACGGCGTATAATCGATACCGCTCGAGATGTCCTCGAAGTACAATCCTCGCAATCCGGTGAGACAGGGTATCATGCGGTCGTCGGGTGTTTCGTCACAGTAAGGCCTCAGAGACTCTCCGTCGAGAGCCAGGTAGACGGTCCGTCCAGGGCTTGGATCATTTGTCAGGACCGCCAGATGAAATCAATGCCTTCAATAAGACGTACCGCAGGAGGAGCAGAAGCTTCCAAGTGAGCTTGCTGGTTCTCGACCGCGCCGCCTTCTCTGTTTTGACGTGAGAGGGCTGCATGTGGCGCGACCTTCACACGGACCTTTGTTCATGGCCTTTTTCTGAGTGGGAAGCTGGGCATATCTAGAGTGCTTTAGAAGTCGCTGGATGGAGCGAGGAGGACTCCGGCGACGTACTTGTAATCCACCGTTATTGACTTGATTAGGTCAAGGAGGTCGCCGTGCTCCGTGACGGTACGTAGCAACCGCCGTACGGTCTGTTCTGTATGGACGAAGACGCGCGCGTATAGATCCTTTCGCGCGACGGCAGACTACACGTTGCTTCAGCACGAAAGCGCGATGCACCTGGAAACTGTGGCGAGCTGACCCAGTGCTTGTTAACGAGCGAGAGACGCTGTAAGGGATGTGCTGGCATTCTCGTCTTGGTACGACGGTCTGCGAAGCG
Organism: Exidia glandulosa HHB12029; assembly: GCA_001632375.1. Taxonomy (NCBI): domain Eukaryota; kingdom Fungi; phylum Basidiomycota; class Agaricomycetes; order Auriculariales; family Exidiaceae; genus Exidia; species Exidia glandulosa. Next base: position 63,555 of record KV426127.1, on the reverse strand, counting down.
GCTAAGGGTATCTTTATCCGCCTTCCAGTCGTTGAATTGCTCTACTAGGAGTCTGCGCTTCACTGTCAGGAACGATATGAACGCGCCGCGCAACGACACACTCGTTCACATTGCTAAGCAGCTCTGGGATAAAGGCTGCCCAGTTTGAGGCCGGCGAGGGTGCCATACTGTCGCGACACACGCGTACGAGGGCAAGATGCAAGTTGCTGTTCACCAATCTGGTTAGTCGCGCGCAGTCGAGGATGTGGCGACACTAAGCGCCCAAGTCAAGAAGTAAATAGATTGTACGCGGTATGTATTCCTGGGGATTTGGCTTGGATATATCTGCCTGCACTCTCATACGAATTTGGCAAGTGTACGAGTGGACAGTGACGGTCTTGTGCGCAAGGTCAGAACCGTGGCAAGCGGTCACCAACGTAATTCTATATTGTGTTCGTTGACCTGGTCGACGAGCAAGGGTAAACCTATATCTGAGGCAAGTTCGGGACGAGGATTTGGTAGAGACGCGGTGCGGAAGGTCCCGGCGACGCGTCAACCCTTCTCTCCTTACTACTTCGCCACGCAATGGAGGGCCACGCTTCCACCTCGTCCGCACCCATCGACCAGCGCAGACGCAATGCGCTCGTTGCGTACCGTGCGGTGAGCTGGATTGGCTGATGTACATCGCTTCTTACTGACGTACGCACACAGAAAATGCGCGAGCACGAGATGATGGGCGACAGCCTGAAGAACCGTGCGTATACCTCCACAGGCTCACAGGAGACAGAGCCTGACGCTGTACACCTGCAGTGCGCTTCTCGTTAAAGGACCTGGAGAAGGAGTTCGCAAAGACGGAAGACGACATGAAGGCCGTCCAATCCGTTGGACAGGTAATCGGCGAGATTATGAAGCAATTGGACGACGAGCGATGTGAGCACTAGCACGCCGCACAAGTGACCGTCGGCTGACATTACCACAGTCATCGTCAAGGCGTCGTCTGGCCCCCGTTATGTCGTCTCGTTCCGTCCCGCATTACCCGTCTCGAAACTCAAGGCTGGCACGCGCGTCTCGCTCGACATGACCACCTTGACCGTCATGCGCATCCTCCCGCGCGAGGTTGACCCTCTTGTGTACAAGATGTCGCTCGAGGACCCCGGCGGCGCGACGTTTGCTGGTATTGGCGGTCTCTCCGAGCAGGTCCGCGAGCTGCGCGAGGTCATCGAACTCCCGCTTCTCAACCCGGAGCTCTTCCAACGCGTGGGCATCCAACCGCCGAAGGGCGTCCTGCTCTACGGCCCTCCTGGCACTGGCAAGACGCTTCTCGCGCGTGCCGTCGCCGCGACACTCAACACCAACTTCCTCAAGGTCGTCTCGTCCGCTATCGTCGACAAGTACATTGGCGAGTCTGCGCGTGTTGTGCGCGAGATGTTTGGCTACGCGCGAGACCACGAGCCGTGTGTCATCTTCATGGACGAGATCGACGCTAT
>KV426127.1:38849-60494 GCA_001632375.1 Exidia glandulosa HHB12029 | reverse complement strand
GCGCGCAGAAATCCCGCGCAACGCTATAATCCTGCACGAGGACAAAAAGTACTACCCGACCGCGTCAGAGATCTACGGCGAGGATGTCGAGGCCCTCGTGCAAGAGGAAGACGCTCAGCCGCTCACCCAGCCCATCATCGAGCCCGTCAAAGTGCGCAAGTGGCAGGTCGAGGAGAAGAACCTCCCGGAGACGCGTTTCGACAAGGGGTGCGTGCTCGCGCGTGTCTCATTGCGCTGGCTGACCTTCGCATGTTTCTCGCCAGGTTCTTGTTGCAGATGTCCAACTTTCCGGAGATGATTCGCAACGTCGCGGTAATCGGCCATTTGCACCACGGCAAGACCGCGTTGCTCGATATGCTCGTCTTCGAGACACACAAGATGGTCTGGGACTCGGACAAACCAGTACGTAGTGCGCTACAGCGTGCGGCTTGATGTTGAAGCCCATGCAGACACGCTACACCGACACGCACACCCTCTCGCGTTCGCGCGAAATGTCCATAAAGTCGTCACCCATGTCCTTCGTCCTCCAAAACACGGCGGGCAAGTCGCACCTCATCCATATGATTGACACGCCCGGGCACGTCAATTTCGTCGACGAGGCCGCGGCGGCTATGCGCCTCGTAGACGGCGTTGTCATTGTCGTCGACGTTGTGGAGGGTGTCATGGTCAATACGGAGTGTCTGATCCGGCATGCGATACAGGAGGGTCTTGCGCTCACGCTTGTCATCAACAAGATAGATCGGCTCATTCTCGAGCTTCGCGTCAAGCCCGTCGACGCATACTATAAAATCCGACACACACTCGAGGAGGTTAACACTGTCATCAGGTACTGTTCATTTACGTGTTCGGAATAAGATGCAACACTGACCTGTCTTCCAGCTCCGTGAATCCAGACCCTGACTTGCGTTTGAGTCCCGAACGCGGGAATGTCGCGTTTGCGAGTACGGACATGGGCTGGTGCTTCACTCTGCGTTCATTCGCGCAGATGTACTCCGACACGCACGGTGCGCCCTCTGGTTGACCATAACGCAGTGCACTCAATGAGCACTATTCTAGGCGGGCTCGATGTGCAGTCCTTTGCCGACCGTTTATGGGGCGACATTTACGTCGTCCCCACGCCTAACAACACGCAGAAGTTCACGCGCAAGCCCACAGAACTTGAACAGCCGCGTACCTTCGTGCAGTTCATACTCGAGCCGATCTACAAGCTGTATACGCAAGTGCTCAGCGAGAGCCCGGAGAGCCTTGCGGAAACGCTGGCTGAGCTCGGCATCAAGCTCAAGCCAATCATGTACAAGATGGACGTCCGTCCGCTGCTCAAGGCCGTGTGCGACCAGTTCTTCGGCGCGAGCTCGGGTCTCGTAGATATGATTACGGAATGGGTGCCGTCGCCTGCGGTGGCCAACATGTTGAAGGTACGCGAAACTTTCTTTCTCTTTGTTTTTCTTGGGCGCTGAAGCCGTTTGCACTAGGTTGAGCGGACGTACTCGGGTCCGCAAACATCAACACTTGCGGAGACTATGCGCGAATGCGACAAGAACGGGCCGGTCATGATCCAGGTCACGAAACTGTATCAGACGACGGACGCTCAGAGCTTCCGCGCTTTCGGGCGTATACTCAGCGGAACCCTCAAGCGTGGTCAGGACGTCAAGGTGCTCGGTGAAGGCTTCTCGCCTGAGGATGAGGAAGACATGGTCCCTGCGAGCGTCGAGAACATCTGGATCTACAATTCGCGGTGAGTCCATCACTCCTTGCGCATGTATGTGCTTATTCATATGTCTCGTGCCAGGTATGTCATTGACGCAGAAGAGGTCGGCCCCGGAAATCTTGTTCTTCTCGGCGGCGTGGACTCGTCCATCTTCAAGACCGCGACAATCGCCTCGGCCGATATTGACGACGACCTGTATATCTTCCGCCCGCTCAAGCACATCACACAGCCCGTGCTCAAGGTCGCCGTCGAGCCCGTGAACCCGAGCGAGCTTCCTAAGATGCTTGCGGGCTTGCGCAATGTCAACAAGTCGTACCCACTTGTTACGACGAAGGTCGAGGAGAGCGGCGAGCATGTCGTCATTGGCACAGGCGAACTGCATCTCGATTGCGTTCTGCATGACCTGCGACGTCTGTTCTCGGAGATTGAGATCAAGGTGTCGGACCCGGTCACGACGTTCTGCGAAACCGTGCTCGAAACGAGCGCGCTGAAATGCTACGCGGACACTCCAAATAAGAAGTGCGACTTACTTGCTTTCGTTCGTACGGCATGAGCTGACTTGTCGATCTTTCCTAGGAACCGTATTACGATGATCGCGGAGCCGCTGGAGAAGGGCATTGCGGAGGACATTCAGACCGGGCGCGTTACGATGCGCATGACGCCGAAGGAGCGCGGTACATTCTTCCAGGATAAGTACGGCTGGGATCTCCTGGCGTCGCGGTCGATATGGGCATTTGGTCCTGACGAGAGCGGGCCGAATATTTTGGTGGACGATACGCTGCCGTCGCAGGTGCGGTTGGCCGATTCGCATTATGGTGTGACGGGTTTTGTCTGACCAGAGTGTGGTGTAGATCGACAAGAAGCTGCTGGGGACGGTCAAGGACCATATCAAGCAGGGCTTCCAATGGGGAGCACGCGAGGGCCCATTATGTGACGAACGTAAGTATGCGCTTTTTCTTTGCAACTTTGTCTCACTGTCTGCAGCAATGCGCGGCGTCAAGTTCCGGGTACTCGATGCCAGTCTCGCCACTGAGCCCATTCACCGCGGTGGCGGTCAGATCGTTCCCACAGCACGCCGCGTGTGCTACTCGTCTTTCCTCATGGTCTGCCCATCCCTCACTCGATATGTTCTGCACGTATGCTTATTGCTGCCTCCCGCTCAGGCAACACCTCGCCTGATGGAGCCCATCTACTATGTTGAGGTGCAGACCCCTTCGGATTGCATATCAGCCGTCTACACTGTGCTCGCCAGGCGGAGAGGCCATGTCACGCAGGATATCCCGAAGGCGGGTTCGCCGTTGTACACCGTGAAGGCGTTAATACCGGTCATTGACGCCAACGGTTTCGAGACCGATTTGCGGACGGCGACGCAGGGTCAAGCGTTCTGCTTGCAGATCTTTGATCACTGGTCCATAGTTCCTGGTATGATCTCTTGCCAACGTGTTTCTTGATCCTCATGTCCGTCGCAGGTGACCCGACCGATGCGAGCATCAAACTACGCCCGCTTGAGCCCGCTGCTGGACAGGCTCTGGCTCGCGACCTCGTCTTGAAGACGCGTCGGAGGAAGGGTCTCGGAGACCAGATTGCTGTGTCCAAATACCTAGATGAGGAGTTCCTGGTACGTTTCCGTAGTTCTTCATAACCGAAGACGGTGGCTCACGACTAGCACAGCTTGCCTTGTCTGCATCTGGTCATGCCGACCTCTTGAACTGATCTGCTACGTGTTCTACCGATTACCTTGCGCACAAAACTGTACAACAATGACAACGATTTGCATATCACGTCGAAGCTACCGCAACCCGTCGTGCAGCAGGTCTTATTCCTCCCTCCGCTTCCAGCCGTTGTCCTTGCTCCCTGACAACGTTGTGTGTGGTGTACTGACGTCGAAGGTGCCGCAAAAGACTATGTTACTTGGCGGCAGGCAGAAAACATGTGATTACTAGGGTGTCAATGTGCGCGCATGGACACAGGACAGCTTCTGCGATAGGGACGCGAGAGGGCGGGGTAACGGTACAGCCCAACTGAATAGAGGAAAGACGAAATGCAAGATGTTCTGCTACGCAAGTGTACGGAAAGGATAATGTGGGTGTGAACTATGTATATGGACAAAAGTAACGAGCGAGACGGTGGAAAGGTGTGTGCGAAATGGAGGATGGTGGTGTACGGTGAACGAGATTTGTATAGAACAGTGGGAGAGGAGCGCGAGCAAGTTCCATGCGGGTGCCGTCCGCCGAGTAGAGAGCGCGTTTCAGATACGCTTCAGACGGGCCACCGCCCGCTTCACCTGACATGACGACCTTGCGCGCTACCTCCTCTTCCCTGCCTTCGTGTACATGCCTTTGATCTTGTTGCTCTCCTTATAGCCATCCAAGAAACCGAAGTCATTGCCAACGCAGGCATGCTGGGCAGAGGACGCGTTAGAACGGGAAAGCGAGCAGTAAGGTCAGAGCAACGCACGTTGTGGTCGTACGCATGATCCGCAATCTTCTGCTCGGTGCATTCCATGCCAAAGCTGAAACAGCAATGAGCCAGATGCGTACAAGCAAAGACAGAGCCAATGACGCGACGCACAGGCACTTGGGTTTGTTGGCCTCGTCTGGCACTGCCGCGAGCTTCTTGCTCCCCCACCACACTGGAAGTCGCGAGCCAACCATGTCCTCCAGACACGGGAGGCACAGCAAATCATTGCCGGTTACACCATTGAAACCATCCCTCTGGAGGTACAGCGCTTCCTTCGTGTTGCCAGTATGGGGCAGAGCAAGAAGCTCTGTCAAGATGCGGGGAATCGTGAGGTCGGGAGCGGGCGATAGCGCGACGTTGATCTGCCTGGCGTTGCGGATGCGCAGTTGCTTTGGATGCGGGTCCTCGACGCCGAGATATCGGAGGAAAAGGTCTCGCTCGTAGTAGTTCCCAGCTAAATGGTAACCCATCCAATCGACCAAGCCCTCGAGCCGCATGTTGCGAGGAACGTGCATCCAGTCTGGAAACGACATTGAGCACGCGTGGATCACAGAGGAGAAGTAAAGGCGCACTTTGCTGATCCCAAATGCGCTCTCCAGGTCTTGCTTGACACTTCGAACCTAGAGCACAGGCAATTGAGCAAAGAAAAGAAGCAGCAACAGGCAGACACTCACACTCGAGTCCTGGTCCAGCTGCGAGCCCGACAACGCTGCTCATGTCTTGCGGAACCTCAGGCTGCACGCCGGTCCGACTCAGGATCTGGCGATGGTGGAGAATGTCTTGCTCCCAAGCGCCGAACTGTCGTCTGACACGGCGGTCGACTTTCCGGAGGAATGCGTCCGCTTGACCTGGATGCATGTATGCGTTGTAGAGCCTCAATGGCCCGCTGAACAGGCAGACTAGGGGGTAGGTGCCTGCATGGCGAAGCGTCAGGCAGAAACCCTACAACAAGACCAGTGGCGACATACCCTGTCGGCGCATCGCAGTGCCGGGTGGGAGGCATTCCATCGCCGTCTTTGCCATCCAGTCAACGATGTGGAGCAAGTCGAACACTGCCTGTACGGAGAATTCGCCATAAAATAGCGGAACTCGGGTTGCGACAGACAGGCAAAGCGGTAGGACAACGATGGACTGAATGTATATGCTGATGAGGAACAGGCGATGGATCGCCATGCGAAAGCGGTCGCTCTCCGCGACCGTCAGGCAGCTGCGCTCGTCGGTCTTGCGGTCCTTAAAGCTGCGTACATAAAGGAGTTGGAATTAGGAGGCAGCAACGACGACGACGAACACGACACGCACGAGCGACTGTACGCGACCTCAAGTTCCTCGCAGACGTGGGCTCGCGCCATGCAAGCCTCGTATTCTCTGGGACTCTGGCTGACGCTGGCATCCTCCTTAAAGGCCTGGATGCCGTTCATGAACTCGGGGACGTTGTCGATGGCGATGTTGTTGCGGCTGCGAAGGTGCGCCTCGATACAAGCGGTACGTGTAGCTGCGGCGATGACCTCGTCGCCGCCCAGGGCATTCCGAAGAAACTGCGCCAAGATGGATTTCTTGGAGGCGTTGAACGCATCATGCAAGGCGTGGCAGGACAGGACCGCAGCCTTGAACGTCGTGTACCCATCCAGGGCAACAAGTATGAGGGCCCGGATCTCCGGCGGCAGCGTCTCGAGGGTCGGCATGATAGTCGTTCAGGGTCAAGGACGCCCGCGCCACCGGCATGGGCCGCGCGTGGTAGCGCGTCGCCGGGACCTTCCGCGGACTGGCTCGTTACGGACTGTTCACTTTTTCTTTCGGCTAGGACACTGTAACCTCGTCTGCTACTGTCCTTGCAATAAGACTATTACTACCCATTGGCACAATCGTGGGAGCGACGTACTCGGGCCCAATTCGCGTACCGCCACATCCTGTCGAAATTTGTTGCCCAGCAAATCGGCATCTTGTCTGTGCGTTCCGATAGTATGTCGCCCTCGCCGGCCTCAGTCCGGGCAGCGTTTTTCTGTGAGCTACTCAACAGTGTGAACGAGTATGTCGTTGCGCAGCACGTTCATCTCGTTTCTGGCGAGACGTAGACTGTTAGCAGAGCGATATAACGACCGGAAGTTGGATAAGGAACTCCTGCGGTATGTGTTATTGACGCCGTCGCTTTCATCAGGCGGTCCTGACACAAGTATCAAGCCCTGCAGTGGCCGGACCGTCCACCTCGCTTTCGATGGAGAGTCCCGGGGGCCTTACTGTGACGAAGGAGCTGACGACCACATGATTCTCTGTCTCACCGGATTGCGAGGATTGTTCTTCAAGGACATTTCGAGGGGTCTCGATTATACACCGTGGAATACTGAGCCGCCGCGCCCACTCTCCTCATCCTCGGCATCTCATTCTCAATAGACTTACCTTCGCTTTACTCGTCTCTAGGCCGGTGCGAAATTCTTTAGCAGCCTTTCAAACTCTCACTAAGGGTTCGGCGCTCGAGGACCTATCGTCTTTAATTATGGACAACATCCCGACATGCGTGGTCCGCGCAGAGCTCATCCGCGCTGCGCCCACTCTTCGTCGTCTCCAACTCGCTGCTCCATACTACGACATTTGCACAGTGCTCATTCCAACCCATCAAGCGGCGCTACATGACTCTACGTGTGACTTGTGGTTACAGGAGGACAACATTACGGACGCGATTGGGAGCGCAATTCCACCGACGGTGCAGCAAATGATCATCTGCATCTATTTGATGCCCACGTTTACTGCATACGACTGCAACGTGTCCGGCCCGACTTTCAAATGCACGTGTGGAACGATTGATCACTTGCCGCGGGTAGATGCACAAGCTCTTGAAGATCCGCCTTAGGATTCACCTAAATGTTTGCACTGCCAAATACCAGTAGCTTATCCATCGCAGTGTACATGGTTCCTCGGACTGTACTGGCTCCATCAACGGCCGAGTGGCCGAGTGCGCGCGGCGACCGGGGTGCGGAATAAGCCGTCGTGCGGATTCTTCCTGTCACCTCAATTCAACGGCTCATTGTCTCTGATATTCCGGCAATGCTCCCATGCATGTAGTACTAGTTCTAGCGATTAATTCACCCTCGGAGCAGGAGGCAATGACATTCACACTATTGTACACTGGCAGGTTCGACAAAGAGAATGTAGTCTGCTAGACACACATGCTCGCACCTACCGGCATCTGTATCTCGTCGAGGGAGGTATCTATCTAGACTTGCGTAGAATGAACAGAGCCGGTACAATGTACACTCAGAGCCGCGGGACTCGGACCTCCACTGAGAAATCAGATTCATGACGAACTTCTTATGGAGCTCGACGGACCCACCTTCTTGCAGGCTTGGGTTTGCAATACTCCTTATGCGCACGCTAGGCTGCCGATAATGTTAGAAGTCCCACCCACGAGTTGCCCGTTGTAGAAGTGCCAGATGATGTCGCAGAGAGATGCCAGTATCAGGTACACTCAATCATGTCCCCCTAACAGCAGGCGTACCTACTCTGTTGCCCAGAATAGCTGCGAAACGTTGGGCAGTGCCTGTAGGTAGTCGAAAAGCGGGGGGTCTGGCGGGAAAGCCGTGCCGGCCGCGGTCTCCGACACCGTCCCAGTAAGGCTTGTGCTCGCTGCTCATCCTTAACCCTGCAGTTTTCGGGAGGAGTGACTATTGCATCCGGATGTAAATATCCAGTTCCAGGTCTACCACTTACGTTTATCGCGAGAACTGACGGAGGTACATACCAACTCGCGACGCCTGCGGCGCAGTTCCGGAGCTCCGGAACTCCAAGAACTCTGCAGCATGGGCTGCGTCGGCACGACGTCGATCAAACCTGTATATGGGGAGCCGTCAGCTGCGCAGAAATTTGAGCGATCAAGTGCCCCACATTTCAGAGCGCTTCTACAATCATACGCAGTAGAACCCGGACCAACCATCATTTGCATGGCACCGCCGGGTCGCGGGGCATCCCCTGAAGTGCTTGCTTAGGCAAGAACTGAGGGCAGAGAGAGCACAGCCCGTCTCAGACGCGGGTAGTGTGGCCTAAATATACAATTCAAGTCAACGCAACATACGAGGCAAACAAGGTATGCGAAGTAGTAACATCCAAGACAAATAGACTCACTCCAGGACAGATTTTTTGCACTTATTCCTCTGTTTTATTGCCAATACTCCAGAACGACAGCGTAGTAGTAGGAAAGGCGGCTCGGCCATATTACGCCTTCTATAGTGCTGGACGCGACAGCCGAGAAGCGCACCAGTTCCGTTTCACCAGATGAAACGACTCATAAGGTTCTCTTCTTAAGTAACTATATTGTAATCTCATAGTATTCTTATACGTAGGTCCCAGGAATGTTATTGAAATCCATGTCCGGAATGCCTCCTAGCAGCATAGGAGCGCACATGGCGGTACACTAAGTCTATCCGAACATTACGGGCGGCATCACTACGGTCGGCACAACCACATACTCTGAGCTCCCAGGGGACTTCATAGGCAGTGGCAGTAGGCAGTATGTTGTGTATTCTCGGCGCGGAGGAAGGGGCGGGTCAACACCAATTCGTACTCCGATTCCGCGGCGGTACGCAACTCCTGATATTCCGTCGCCTTCAAGGAAGTTCACATTGATGCGTATTAATGGGGATGCGACAAGTGTTCCGGCATCATTCGAGTGATTATTCGTCTATGCCACATAGTGCTTCGGACCTCGAAATGGGAGTTCAAGCAGGGAACGCGCCGAGCGTAAACAGTGTCTGCTTCTGTTTCCCCTTCTTCTTGCCTTTCGCAGGCGCTCCCTCTACCGGCGCATCGTTCTCAGCCGTGTCGGCCGCGTCAGACTGCTTCGCTCCGCCCCACGCGCTCGCGCTGGGCGCACCTTGCGACGCGCCGACGATATTGCGGACGCTGGGGTTGCCGGACATGAATCCCTGCTGGCGCAGCGTCTGCGTAGCGCTCGGTCCCCCGGTCGGCAGACTAGGGAACGCTGAGCTGCTCAGCTTCGGCGGAGGGCCGTTAGGGCGCCGCGCCGCTGGGGCTTGTCCTGGCGGTTTCGGGTCTGGTGGACGCGCGGTGGCTGCGGGGCGGAACGATTGTGCACTCGATGTCGACGATGTCCACGGCGTAACATGCGCGCCGCCGCCTGAACGTCCTGCAGCTGCAGCCCCTAGCGCCGGGAAGGTCGAGCCTGACGCTGCTTGGGACGGCGGAGGTTGCTGTCGAGATGAGGATGGGCCGGACGACGAAGTGGATGCTGCGGCTTGCTCGACGCGGTCCCATACACGTCGTGAACGCGCTGCAGTATTGTGCTTGACGTTGAGGACACGTCCGGCGGTAATGCCTGCGTACTCCGAACCCTGAGCAGCTTGGCGCGGGATGAGATCCGGGAACTCGCGTCGTTGCTGGTTGGGCACTACATCAGGTCCAAGAGTCGCGGCCGGGAGAAGGCCACTCACTGCAAGCTTGAAGTCATTCCACGCGGTGAGAAGCTCCTGTTTCTTATCGTCCGGAAAGGCTTCCACGAGCGGGGTAATGTGCGATCCTGTCGTGTCGAGCTCGCGCTCGAGCACGTTGAACAGAGTGGAGATGACGTCGCGCGCCGTACTCTCGGACGCGCGGAACGAGCGCATAGACGCATGTACGGCCATCGCAGCGCCTTGACTGAATCGTCCGAGGAATGCGGTCTGACGGCTACGCAAGAGATGAGTTAGCCTACAGACACCGAGGGTCACGACGAGACGCACGCAGCCTGAGCGGGGTCCAAGTTTTCGGGCGGCTCTTCACGTCGCGGAGGTGGTGCCTGGGGCTGGGACTGCGCCGATGCCGTCTGCGTCGTATCACCACTTCGCTCGAGCGTCAACGCAGCGCCAAAGCCATTGCGTCTTCTACTGCCCGCTGCGCCGTTCGGACGAGCAGTCGATTCGGGTGCTTGGAAGCTGAAGTCAGCAGCTGCAACGCGGCGGGCGTCCCGTTTGTCCTTAGAGGTGAGGTCGCTCCCGTGCACTTCCATCGTATGCGCCTTGAGGTCGAGCTGCGTGCCGAAGACAACGAACTTTTGCTCGCGACACGTCGCATGCGAGCACGGGTAGTGCGACTTGCTGAAGTGCGCTTCCTATGTACGAAGATCAGTATGCGGCTATCGTACGCAAAGAATCCACGAACGAGCTCCTCGTAGTTCCTAAAGCTGCAATAGAGTCAGCGCGAGCGTGCACGGCACCAGGCACACGACGCACTATACGAATCTGTCACCCTGCCGTTCGCAGACAAAGCATTTCTCGTGGCGGTCGCGCATATGTGGGTAGAGCTCCTCGTCCGAGAAGAAGCATTCGTTGCAGAACTCGCAGAGCGGGTGGATGCCGCCCTCGACGTCGGTCGACGCGCCTTGGGGCATCTTCTCGCGGCGGCGGATGGATGGAACGTGGATGGCGAGCTCGGCATTGGTGTATAGAGTATGCTCGTGGGCGAAGATCTTTTTCGCGCCGATGCAGACGTGACTGCATAGAGGGGGCGGGCGATCGGATGAAAATGTCATGGAGATTAGATGCGCGATCAGATTCAGACCGGTACCGGGGAGCAGAGCGCGCACCACATGGATTTCTTGTGGACAGCGCGAACGTGCTGCTTGAGATCGCCCCAGCCGGTGCCGAAGAATGTGCAGTCCGGGTCAGGGCAGTTGAAGCGGAGGAGCAGCAGGGTGTCCTCCATCATCTCCTGCGATTCGAACGCGATTTCGAGCTTCGCGTCCTTGAAGGGCACAGTCTCTGGCGTGAAGGACTCGAACGGCGCGTCGGCGGAGACGGTCTGCACGATGGCGGGCTGTGCTGCTTTGCAGAAAGTACATTCGCGTTTCTTGTAGAGCGCGCGCAGACGGAGACAGCAGACGTGGCAGGTTCTGTGGTTGCATTCCGAGAGCGCGTAGTATTTGACTGGTTCTGCGCATATCCAGCATGTGGGAGTTGCTGACGAGTCGACCGACTGGGCGTCGTCTGCGGTGCTGGCTGCGCTGGTGACGCTGGGCGGGGTCGAGGTGTCAGGTTTCTTGTTGTTCTTGCGTCTTGCAGACTTGGTTGTGGGTTTGGTGGAAGCCATGATGAGAGATTCGGACTTTGCCATTTGTCGCTCTCGCCGTCATGAGTCGTCCCAGCCCGTACGGGTACTACAACCCAAACCAGCCGCCGCCGCCGAGGCATCTCTGGCAGCAGCACCCGCCCTATCCAGGCCCGCCGCCGCCGCCGTTCCCGCCCCAGCACGGCGCCCACTTCAATCCCTACGCCCAGCCATTCCCAGGGCCCCCGCCAGCAGCACACGCACACCCTCGCCCGCCGTATGGCCCGCCGCCCGCGCTCTTCCAGCCCCCAGCCCTGCCCCCGCACATGCAGCCCCCGCACCAGCTGCACCATCTCCCCCACCAGCAGCTGCCCGCACCGCACGCGATACATCCCCACCAACCGCCACCTTTGCATCTCAACCCGCATCCACACGACCACGACCAGCAGCAGCAGCAACCGCCCCAGCCCTTGTCTCCAGCGGAAGACGAGCTTACGGCCGTCGTGCCAGGCTGGGTAATATCCAGATGGCGCTACGACGTCGCCTCCGCCCCGGCCGTCGCGTTCTCCCCGCTTTCTAATCCGCCGCAACGAATATTCGACGACGCACTCGAATACCCGCCCGCACCAAAACCACCAAAACAAAAACCGCGCCCAGCCCGCAGACCGTCGCTCCCGCTCGCGCATCATCCACAGCCAGAGCACAACGATTCTCCGAGTCCGAGCCCGGCGCCCGCAGCCCTGCCGTCTCCGCCAAAGACGCCGCCGCCTGCGCCAAAACGCGAACTGGTAGTAGAATCCGTCTCCGTCGCAGAGACAACGCCCGCGACGTCCGTTGCGCCGGAATCGCCCACGCCGCATTCCCCGCTGTCGACAAACACATCGCTGTCTGTATCGCCCAAGATCTCGCAAGATGCGACACCTTCCGCTCCCGCGCCATTGGAACAACCCAAGGAGGAGCCAGCCCCGCCCACTTCTGCCCCCGCGCCGGCTGAGCCAGAGCCAGAATCCCAGCCCCAGGCTGTCCAGGCCGACGTCACGCCGACCGCGCCGACGCCTGCGTCCCCGCCCGCACCTACCCCCGCGCCCGAAGTTGCTGCCCCTGCGCCTGCACCGGCGCCGGCAAAGCCAGCCAAGCCTCCGGTCAAGTCTTGGGCAGATCTCATGAAAAGCAACACGAAAGGCGGCCTGCCCACGTCATCCGTCGTTGGTGTCTCGATCCCCGCGGACGCCCCGCGTTCGTCGCTTGCGAACGCGTCGCCTGCCAAGCGCGCGGCAACTCAGGCCATCGTTCAGCTACTCTCCGCGCCAGCACCTCCCGTGGCTGCCTCGTCCACCATTCTCCCTCGTGGCCTGATCAACGGCGGAAATCTCTGCTTTGCAAATGCAATCCTTCAGGCGCTCGTCTACTGCCCGCCGTTCCACAGGCTCTTCGCCGAGCTCGGACGGTTGTCTGCCTCTGCTGCTTTTCAGACCACTACTCAGCAGAACAAACTGCGCGGTACTGTTGGTGCCCGTCTCGGTGCGACACCAACCCCGCTCGTGGACGCAACGTAAGTCTGATGACCGTGCTGCTCTCACGTTGTCGCTGATGAGCACAGGATTAACTTCCTTGACGAGTTCGCGCCGCGGTCCACGCCCGCCGCGACGCCCAGCGACCCATCCCGCTCGCGCTCTCCCACGGGTTCGGCTGCCGGCGCCGATTCGGACGCGTTCATCCCGACGTACATTTACGACGCGCTGAAGCAGAAGAAGCGCTTTGACTCCATGCGGGTACGCACTACTCATCGTCTTTCCTTCCTTGTCTGACCTTTTGCATCAGAGGGGACACCAGGAGGATGCGGAGGAGTTCCTCGGGTTCTACCTCGACACGCTCGAGGAAGAGCTTCTCGCCTTACTCAACGAGCTTTCTCCCGCCGCGTCGAGCTCCAAGCCACCACCAGGCCCAGTGAAGAGCGAGGTTGTGGAGGAGACTGCAAGCGAGGAGGCCGAGGATGGGTGGACCGAGGTCGGCAAGCGCAACCGTGCTGTCGTCGTCACAAATGTGCGAACTAGCACACTGCCTATGCGTCTAACTCATCGTGTCTATTTCCTCTTTCTCCTTCAAATCCAAATCTACAGATTAAGACGACCGAGTCGCCTATCTCGCGCGTTTTCGGCGGCAAGTTCAGGAGTATTCTGCGCCAGCCCGGGACCGGACGTGATTCTGTCACGTTGCAGGACTGGAATAGGTTACAGCTCGATATACAGGTACGCGACCCTTTTTATTCTATTCAAACATCGCTGACACGTTTTCAGCCTCCGCATGTGCTGAGTATCACTGACGCGCTGAGGAATCTGGTCGCTGCGGAGCCCGTGCAGGTTGACGGGAAGGACGCAACGAAGCAAGTGCAGCTTGACACGCTTCCACGCGTGCTCGTGCTACACCTGAAGCGCTTTGCGTACGATGCTACGCTGCCCGGCGGCGGAGGTGTCGTAAAGAATGGCAAGCGTATCGCGTTTGAGCCTGTACTCGAGTTGGGTAATGGTGCGCTCTTTACACCCTCTTTACCCTTTGCCGTATGCTAATCTGCGCAGAGCTGATGGTTCCCGCACGTCGGGCGTCAAACCCGACACACGTCCCGAAGTACAAGCTGTCCGCGGTCGTGTACCACCATGGCCAAAGCGCCACGGGCGGACACTACACGCTCGATGTGCTGCACCCTGCTGCGGGCCAAGCGGCTGTCCCGTGGGTACGGCTCGACGACGACATCGTTACGCGCGTCCGTGCGGAGGACGTGTTCGGCCAAGATGGCGCGGACGACAAGGTCGCGTACCTGCTCTTCTACCGCCCCATTGGCAACATCCGGTAGTTGGTGTCTTAACTCGCTTCGCGCCGACTTCCATCGTCCGGTCGAGGGTGCCATGCGACTCAGCCACCCGCAATTTCTTTCTTGTAATCCTGTCATTCTGTGTAACAGTACAAAAGGACAGCGCCCAGCATCACTCACCGCCCCACCTACCCACCTCCCGCGCGCGTCAGGCGCGATCGATCGAACGAACTCAAGCACGGAACTCAACGTCGCATTCATTGCACGACCAGCGCAAAACGCTGCATTCCCTCCCTCCCTTCTGACTACTCCCTCGGCTACACAACCCGCATATACGGCACACTCACATCGTCGTAGTCCTTTCTTCCCACTGGTGTCGTCCTCCTCCCAGCGCACCCGCACCCGCACAACACACATCACATTCTTCATCTGACGTACCATCCTCGACGGCATCTTATATACTTGCTTGCTTCCCACAGCCTCCTCGTTCCTCCATTCGAGCCCTCTCTGTCTATTTACGGTGTCGTTGGAATTGGGCTCCAGGTGCAGACACTGATACTTTAACCGACGACGTGTGCGTGTTGCGTGTGTTCGTGTTGTGTCCTGCTGTGCGATAAAATTATACATTTTTTGTTACCGCTGCAGAATCGGAGTGCGAAATGGTGTTGTCCCGCTTGCCGTTGGATCAGCACCTTTACCTCCGCGCAGAGAATACACAACCTACTGCGTATTGCCGCTGTCTATGAAGTCCACTAGGAGCTCAGAGTCCGCGATCGTATTGACCGTGCAGTGATTGCAAACGCCCGTAATGCTCGGAGAAACGTACTGTACCTAGTACCGCGTACGGTCATATCCAGCTACAGAACACTTGCAGGCTCATACAGACCGCCGTACGTTTGGACCTGTAGTAGTAATATAGAGCTACTCACGGGAGCAGCTGTGTTGGATGTACTGTAACCCCGAACGTTGACTGTAATGTGCGACTCGGATGTCTGTGTGGAACTCCTCTAGACATGGGTTGGGATAACATTGCTGGGCATACGTATGTCACTTACCTCCTATGAGCTACTATATAATTACTTAAGAGAATAATATGAGACATTTTGTTTTGCCGGTGCACTACCAGGCTGCCCAACGGCTACCGTACTTCAGTCCGTGCAGCACTATACCGAGCTGTCTCTCTTTGTCGTGTTGGAGTGGTTGGCAATAAAGCGGAGGAACAAATACAAAAATCTGGAATGGAGTCAGCCTCCTTGTCTTAGAAGTTGCTATTTCACATACCTTGTTTCCCTCGTTGCGCCTTGTGTTGTGGGCGACACTACCCGCTTTCCGGACGGGCTGTGCACTCTCCGCCCCGCGAGCTGCCGAAGCTAGCACTGCAGGGGATGCCCCGCGACCCGGACGGTGCCATGGCCGAAGCCACTCAAGTGACGCAAGAATCGCAAGTTCCGTTACTGACCAGGTTCGGCATCTAATTGTGACTTCTGGACAGAACCGTCTAAACGCATCCCGAATATATTGATATTGGTCTTGATCATGAGAGTCCTGGTTGGAGCCGGGCAGATCTGCCAGATCTGCAAAACGAGCACATCTGTCCAGACGTCTCCAGACGTGACCAGCTCCACTGTGGCAGTGCTACAGATCTATCGAGATTTGCTCAGTTCTGCGATGCGTTCAAACGGTTCTGACCAGTGCTGACGGTTCTCTCAAGAAGCATCCCATATCTGACCAGGTTCGGAACTTGCAGATTTTGTGTCAAGGGGTTGATCCGGGTACTACTGCGTATAACTGAGTAATTGCATAACAGCTATGGACAGTCGGACCGCTGACATTCTGTGCAGCTGACGGCTCCCCAAGTTGGATCGACGTCGTGCGCAGCCAAAGGTATCGGAGTTCCGGAGATCCGGGGCACCGGAGTTACGACTGCGCAGTCGCGAGTTGCCACGTACCTTCGCCAGTCGCGATAAGCACAGATTCGCAGTCTTGTAACTGGGATGGGAACTTCCATCCAGATAGTATATCTGACTATTCCGGAAAACGCAGGGTTGTGGATGGATACACAGCAAGTGTAAGATCCTGCTGCCAGCTATGTTGGCACGGCTTCCCCCCCCAGTCATCCCGCTTGTAGCCTACCTACAGGCACTTCCAGAGCTTTTACATCTCTCTGGGCAACCAGGTCGGTACAGCTGGTGGGACACTGAGTGGAAGTAGCCGATATTGACCATCTTCAACAAGGAGACTGATAACGGAGATACAGTACAACGACTCGATCCCCTCATCTTGCATACGCGCCGGAGGCAAAAGCAATACCCTCAAGACGGGCCCTCAAGTATGTCACATCTGAAGGAACTTTCGGGGGTCCTGACGCGGTGCGGAAGGTCCCGAGCTTCCAAATCTCTTCTGGGCGACCAGGCAGGTACAGCTGGTGGGACACTCAGGCTGAGTGTAAGCACCCGATATTGACCATCTACGTCGGTCAAAGCCGGACGACTATCTTCTCTCGACCCTCGCGCGTCTGACCTGAGCGCTGGCTTGGCTTAGTCGGTCACGCCAGCGCACTCAACGGTATGAGCAAAGCGAAAGCGAATTATATATGCGGAGGGCTCCAACATTTGTTCTACCTACCACGCGTTCTACGCGCGTCTCGTCTCGTCGGATATTCTTACAATGTCCGCGGCGATATCGCGCTCCTGTCCTCTCAACAGCCCTCCCAGGCACCCAGACAGCAGAGTGCTTAGTAAATATTCCAGCTCTGCAGGCATGCATCAGGAATGAGGGTTGGACGCAGGGTTGGACGCTGATGATAGATCGTACCTTCCGCCATTGCAGACCCTTGTGCTCGCCGATAGGACCGTCGATGCCGAACGCGATGCCTTTGAACCACCAGAATGTGTCCACGACAGCGAAGACGATGAGCCCGAATACCGTCCATTTTGCGCGAGCGTTTAAGCGGCGGGACGAGAATACGAAGTGGTCGAGAAGGGCGCCAAAGGAGAGGACGGCAAAGTAGAGAGCGGGCAGCTGTATCACGATCCGATTAAAAATAGAAGTACCAGCGCGGGCGGAATAAACGCACGTAGTGGTGCACGTATGTTACACGGCCCATAATCACAAATGGACCTGGAGATAGGTTAATCTCGACACGTGCGCAAGGACACTCTGACGACACCTACCAAAGTGCAATGCCCAGCCAAGGAGAGACAGTTTGTTCATGAAGAGGTATTTGTCGAGTTCAGCTACATATGGGTGAGCTACGAGCGCACAACTCGACGACATGACGAAAGCCTAACGCACCGGGTTCAAAGTCGGCATACTTGCGCTGCCACCGCAATGCGTACACGAGGAGGGCGATGACAGAAAGCACGAGACTGGCGGCGCCACTCCACCAGACGATTGGGTTACCCAGCAGGTAGTACTTGAGCTGGTGGTCGCCCCAGCCGCACATACGCAGACCGAGATGCATCAGTGGCCAGTCAAACGGCTTCGACGCGAGGATATCCTCTTTGTCCGGGTCGGGCACGAGCGCGTTGTTCGAGGTCATCATCGCCACGTTCAGATGCCAGAAGTCACGGAAGAACGGCGAGCTCGAATGGCTTCGATCAGCCATGGGTACTGCAAGGCAAGTTCAGCGTTCCGTATGCAGAAGAACCGGAGATATACTCACAGCGATCGTTCCAGTGGTTCTCGATGTTCCAGTACGTGTGCGTGTCACTCGGGGAGGTGTCCTTCTCGCAAGAGACCTCAACCTGCTTGAAACCCCACTGTGGTAGGATGACGTTCGCGGCACGAAGGTAGCACCCGAAGCGCTTGTGCTTGAAGCGCAAACGCGTCGTAAGCGAGTGGATGCGCTTTACGTTCGATCGTCTGCCCTGCTTCAGGTCGTCCACGACTTCAACGATCCAGTGGTCATGGTTGTCGCCAACAGTCTCGTTACCATAACACGACACTTCGTTCGCGAGCTTCGTCACTGGCGCGGGGACGGCATGCGAGTGCAAGTTACGCTTCGTCGACGAGTGCTGGAGGCGAATCACGTCGTTGTCCTGGAGGAAGCGTATCGGGCCCTGGAGGTCAACCGCGGGCTCGTTCCACGGAGGGGCAATGTTCCAGTGGTTGTTGTCGTCCTTGTAGTGGTAGCAGGTTACTTGCTGCTGCTTCGAGCCGGTCGGGAAGGACTGGACGTGCGAATGAAGCAGACCACCGCCGTATCCCATGTTCTTGAGGGTGACACGCGAGCCAAATGCCGCCTCTGAGAGGTCATCAGTAAACGCACTCTTGTAAGATACCGTGTGTTATTCACCAACTGGGTTACGGCCAAAGTCGTTGCCGACGAGGTTCGCCTGAAAGAGGGATGGCATTTGAGCATCGCCTGGTCCGGAGTGGTTGAGGACGATGAAATGAATCTTGAAGCATGTCGCATAGACAATGAAGGGAAGGACGATGAGACAGCAGGCGCGCGCTACCCAGTGGTAAAAATATGTTCGCTGTGAATGTATATTTAGAGGGCGGGAGTACCACGCGGGGCTGGACATACCACTGGCATACGCAGGTCGCCGAACTTGTCCCACAGGTCCTCGATGGTATACAGGCCGACGACGGCGGTTGCGAAGAAGCCGACCCACTTGACGCTACAGACGCAGCCGATGGATATACCGGTTAATGCTAACCAGAGCCACCAGTCAGGCTCGAATGGTCTACGCGAAGTCAGCAACAAGTAATATGGACATCAGAGAAAGTGGTACTCACTCGAAGCGCTCGGAGTGGAACTTGGTTAAGCAGAATATGACAAGGAACGTGAAGAAGAGCAGCATGGCGTCCAAAAGAATGAAGCGTGATATGCACAACCATGCGAGGTCTGTACTCGATCTCAATCAGCACCAAAGGAGAGCAAGGGATGTGAGAGTACCCACCGCAGAGGGTCATGATGGTGACTATGTGCGAGGCGCGGTGGCCCATGCCCATTTCGCGGGCCGTGTACCACGCCAGTGGGACCATGAGCACACCAAAGATGCTGAGCATGACGCGCATTGCCGTGTAGGGCACGTCGTCGGGGTACTGCGCGCCGCTCTTGAAGTCGAAGTTGCCCGTGTAGCCGGCGAGCCCGCCGACGAGGCCGACGAGCATCTTGCCCAGGGGCGGGTGCACGTCGAAGTAGAACTCGCGCTTGAGGTAGTGCGAGCCGAACTTGCCGAAGTGGGCCTCGTCCCAGACGACGTAGTTGGACTTGCCGATGTCGTGGAAGCGCGTCCAGCAGCTGAGGAGCGTGTAGATGGCGGGTATGATGTGCTCCATGTTTTGGCGCAGCGCCTCCTGCTGCAGCAACGCGTCAGACTTGGCCTCAGGAAGTCTCTAGACGCACGATATTGGTCGCTGGAGGAGGGACTCGTCTGCGAGTGCCTACCGGAACCGGCTTTGAGAGCCGCATTTTCTCGTACACGTCTCGCTCCTCTTCTGCCGGGTAGCCGTGGTCTGAGATTCCCTGGTCATGCTCGGGGGCGTTGTGGGCGCGGACGACCCGTCTTCGGGCCTTGTCTTCGGGCATGTAGTGCAGCGGGAGGTCGTGCGCGGTGTCGGCAAGAGAGTGCTGGTGATGCGGCTCGGGATAAGCGACGTGTTCAAACTCGTCAGAGGCCGTGCTGCTCGCGTACTGCTGCGCGTGCGGGTGCTGGTGCGGGTCGCCGAGGTCTATCGCTACTTGTCCGGGCTTTGCAGGCATCCGACGCTCGAGACCGCGCTGGACGGTCGCAGGAACGAGTATTGCGCACGGACTTAGCCGCACGTGTCACTTTGCACCGACGCAACCATGTTTCGCGCAGCAATAGAATCACACTATATTATACGAAAGCGGCAGGCAAGCAAGACATGAAAACCCCTAGATCTACTTGTGGCGGTCGTATCGCGCAATGAGCATAGCATGGTCCTGTAAAAAGAATGTCAGGGTTCGTGTTCGACGGAGCACAGACCGTCGCAACGTACTCTCTCATACGGCTCGAGCGTCACCTGCTCGAGGGGCTTGAACGACTCCTTTTGCAAGTTGGCAACCTCCGCGGCGAACACCTGCTGTGCCGGCGCGGTCGAGTCGATACAGTTCGCCTTGATGGAGATGACGGCATGTCCACCGTTTTTGAGGAAGTTCTGAGCGTTGATCGCTACTATACGCGCCTGGTCGGGTTGGGCGACGTCTGCGAAGATAACATCGACCATGGACACCAGCATGCGATACTTTTGCGGGTGACGGGCGTCCTCCACGATCGCTAACAGACAAGTCAGTGCGCGTCCCAGATTTGCGGCTAGCAGACTCACGGATAACATTCGTCCGTTTCTTCGCCATGCCAATAAGGTCGCGGCCGGAACGCAGAGAGAACTCCACAGCATACACAGTGCCCTCCTTCACGATGAGTCAGAATGAGTATGAAAGGGGCTCTGAAGGCCACTGACCGGACCGACAATGTCAGCGACATGGCTGACCGAGGTACCGCTTGCGGCGCCGAGGTAGAGAACCTTTTTGCCAGGCGCGATGAAAATGTCGTCGAGACCACCCAGGACGCCTGCCGCGAGCTTGGAGCGGAAGGGGTTCCAGATGCGGTACTCGATTTTGCCCTCGCCGTTGGGTTGCTCGATGGAAATGCGCTTTTCGCCGTAGACAGACTCGCCGGGAACGAGATTTTTGGTGACGAGCATGGACTCCTTCGCCTTGGCGATGAAGATACCAGGGTGCCTGTGCGGCTCGAGCACGACGTTCGAGCCTCCCTTCGCGCCGCCTCTGCCGCCGCCGCGTCCACCGCCGCGAGGCGCACCCCGTCCGCCGCCGCGACCGCCGCCTCCACGGCCACCACCACGGCCGCCAAACCCAGGCTTCTGCACGCCGCCGCCGCGGGGGCCACCACCGCCTTGATGGGTTGAGCAGAAACGGGGTATAGCACACTGCTGAACGTACCTCTGCCGCCTCTGGGAGCACCGCGGCCCCGAGGCGCTCCCCTTCCTCCTCCTCCAAATCCTCCTCTACCGCCTGACGCGCCTGGATGACTCGTTAGCCGAGGTCCGGGAGCCTAGAACGCTGTGCGCGCACCGAAAGCCATTTCTCGAGTGAGTGAGTTTTTTTGGCGGGACCGGGGACCAGTGGAAACTGACTCCTTTCGGGGCTAGAAAAGCGCAAAATCTCTCTTGGTCTCGCACCAATCGATTGAGTAACCACAAACCAGCACCAGCATCCACGCTCACGCTCTATCCTCGTATTCTTCACGAGGATATATAGACTGTATACAACCTAACCCGCAATCATGTGTAAGTAGTCCCCAGTTCACTGCCGCCCTACAATGTATCGATCCGCCCGCTATCAGCGCAGGAACTCGTAGATCTCCCCGAGCTTGAGCTCGAGGGCAACTGGGACCAGGTCGTCGACAGGTGAGCTCGCTGTCGGGCTTCCACTTGCCGTCCGCAGGCTGAGACAGCGCACAGCTTCGACAACATGGAGCTCAAGCCTGAGCTCCTCCGCGGAATCTACGCCTACGGGTCCGTCCTTGCGTCTTGCAGGATCCTCCCTGGATCTGACTCTGTGTGCCAGTTTCGAGCGGCCGTCTACCATCCAGCAGCGCGCCATCGTCCCCGTCGTAAAGGCCCACGATGTCATCGCGCAGGCCCA
>KV426127.1:0-38749 GCA_001632375.1 Exidia glandulosa HHB12029 | reverse complement strand
TCACGGATAACATTCGTCCGTTTCTTCGCCATGCCAATAAGGTCGCGGCCGGAACGCAGAGAGAACTCCACAGCATACACAGTGCCCTCCTTCACGATGAGTCAGAATGAGTATGAAAGGGGCTCTGAAGGCCACTGACCGGACCGACAATGTCAGCGACATGGCTGACCGAGGTACCGCTTGCGGCGCCGAGGTAGAGAACCTTTTTGCCAGGCGCGATGAAAATGTCGTCGAGACCACCCAGGACGCCTGCCGCGAGCTTGGAGCGGAAGGGGTTCCAGATGCGGTACTCGATTTTGCCCTCGCCGTTGGGTTGCTCGATGGAAATGCGCTTTTCGCCGTAGACAGACTCGCCGGGAACGAGATTTTTGGTGACGAGCATGGACTCCTTCGCCTTGGCGATGAAGATACCAGGGTGCCTGTGCGGCTCGAGCACGACGTTCGAGCCTCCCTTCGCGCCGCCTCTGCCGCCGCCGCGTCCACCGCCGCGAGGCGCACCGCGTCCACCGCCGCGACCGCCGCCTCCACGGCCACCACCACGGCCGCCAAACCCAGGCTTCTGCACGCCGCCGCCGCGGGGGCCACCACCGCCTTGATGGGTTGAGCAGAAACGGGGTATAGCACACTGCTGAACGTACCTCTGCCGCCTCTGGGAGCACCGCGGCCCCGAGGCGCACCCCTTCCTCCTCCTCCAAATCCTCCTCTACCGCCTGACGCGCCTGGATGACTCGTTAGCCGAGGTCCGGGAGCCTAGAACGCTGTGCGCGCACCGAAAGCCATTTCTCGAGTGAGTGAGTTTTTTTGGCGGGACCGGGGACCAGTGGAAACTGACTCCTTTCGGGGCTAGAAAAGCGCAAAATCTCTCTTGGTCTCGCACCAATCGATTGAGTAACCACAAACCAGCACCAGCACCCACGCTCACGCTCTATCCTCGTATTCTTCACGAGGATATATAGACTGTATACAACCTAACCCGCAATCATGTGTAAGTAGTCCCCAGTTCACTGCCGCCCTACAATGTATCGATCCGCCCGCTATCAGCGCAGGAACTCGTAGATCTCCCCGAGCTTGAGCTCGAGGGCAACTGGGACCAGGTCGTCGACAGGTGAGCTCGCTGTCGGGCTTCCACTTGCCGTCCGCAGGCTGAGACAGCGCACAGCTTCGACAACATGGAGCTCAAGCCTGAGCTCCTCCGCGGAATCTACGCCTACGGGTCCGTCCTTGCGTCTTGCAGGATCCTCCCTGGATCTGACTCTGTGTGCCAGTTTCGAGCGGCCGTCTACCATCCAGCAGCGCGCCATCGTCCCCGTCGTAAAGGCCCACGATGTCATCGCGCAGGCCCAGTCCGGCACTGGCAAGACCGCGACCTTCTCCATCTCCATCCTCCAAAGGCTCGATCCGTCCATCAAGAGCACCCAGGCACTCATCCTCGCGCCCACCCGCGAGCTCGCCCAGCAGATCCAAAAAGTCGTCATCGCCCTCGGCGATTACATGAACATCGAGTGCCATGCTTGCGTTGGCGGGACCAACGTCCGCGAGGACATGGCAAAGCTCCAGGAGGGCGTCCAGATCGTCGTCGGCACTCCCGGCCGTGTGTTTGACATGATCAACCGTCGCGCGCTTAGGACCGACCATATCAAGATTTTCTGTCTCGACGAGGCCGACGAGATGTTGGCCCGCGGTTTCCGCGAGCAGATCTACGAGGTCTTCCAGCTTCTTCCCCAGGAGACCCAGGTCGTCCTGCTGTCTGCCACCATGCCCGCGGACGTGCTCGAGGTCACCAAGAAGTTCATGCGCGACCCCGTCCGCATCCTCGTCAAGCGCGCCGAGTTGACGCTTGAGGGTATCAAGCAGTTCTACATCGCCGTCGAGAAGGAGGAGTGGAAGCTCGACACGCTCTGCGATCTCTACGAGACCGTCACCATCACCCAAGCCGTCATCTTCTGCAACACCCGCAGGAAGGTCGACTGGCTCACGGAGAAGATGCACGCTCGCGAGTTCACCGTTTCTGCCATGGTATGTGCAATGCCGTAAGCCCTAGCGCGGTTGCTGACCGATGCCGGGCATGTAGCACGGCGACATGGAGGGCAAGCAGCGCGAAATGCTTATGAAGGAGTTCCGCTCGGGCTCGTCTCGTGTCCTCATCACCACGGATCTCTTGGCTCGCGGTATCGACGTCCAGCAGGTCTCCCTTGTCATCAACTACGATCTCCCGACTAACCGCGAGAACTACATCCACCGTATCGGCCGAGGCGGTCGTTTCGGCCGCAAGGGTGTCGCTATCAACTTCGTGACCACGGAGGACGTGCGCATGTTGCGCGAGATTGAACGTGAGTGCTCGCATGTGGTCTATGCATCACCACGGTAGGATCTTACCGACTGCCACGTTACAGAGTTCTACAACACGCAGATCGACGAGATGCCGCTGAACGTCGCGTAAGTTAATTCAAAATAGCGCTCGACAGTCGTGCTCAACTATCCTTTGCAGCGACCTGATCTAAAGTTTTCGCCCCCATCTCACTGTATCCACCGTTGGCCCTGGTCCCGTAATTGACTCGCGCTCGCTCCTCTCGTCGTTCTTCTCCCCTTGCCGCCTCGCCTCTTCTTACGTATTGTATCAAACAGAGAGAGGGCATTTCATGACAATACATGCAGTTCCGCTGCACGGTTTTCTTGTCGTGTCGTGTGCGTCCGCGGAGATTTCTTCGCCTCCCTTGGCCTCAACTCCCGTTTGAGCACTGAATCATCGGGTGATGTAAGTCCTGTTCTTGCATAGCCCGGAGTTGGCATGACGGCAACCAACGCCGCATCTGGTTGTCCTAAGCCGCATGGCGGTGCGGTTCGATGGTCCGGAGCCGGGTTGGTTCCTCTATTACGATGGACCACCACCGCCACCGCGCGCAGGTCGCTATATCAAGGGAGCGCGTTTGATCTTCCCACCCTATTCTCTCCTCGCTCTCGCTGCACCAGCCAGCTTAGCGTTTTCTTCGCTTTTCTTTCCATTCTTCAAGTTATTTAACCCAAGCCAATATGCTCCATATGCGCCCCGCCCCGTTGCTCCTCCTCCCGCGCGATCCGGTGCGTGCTCCCCGCATGAGAAACGCGTGCGCAGTATTCTGAAGGACTTTATGCCTGCAGCCCCAGGTCAAGCAGAAGCCCAAGCTCGCGCTTGCGCCTGTTACCTCGCTCTTCGCGGTTGAGGACGCTGAGTTCCTCCCGCAAGCCACAGAGATCATACCCCATGTCTACCTCAGCGATCTCGGAACTGCGCAATGTCGCGCGACACTGGTCTCGCTCGGGATCACTCACGTCGTGTCTGTGATGCCAGGCAACGTGGACATCCCGTACGACCTCTTCGCAAAGACGATGCAAGTCCCGATCGCCGACATGCCCTTCGCCGACCTCCTCCCGCACCTCGAGGTACGCCTCAGGTCACGTGGCACGCGTCATTGCGCCTGACGGAGCGATCTTAGCACACTTCCAAGTTCATACAGGAGGCCCTGGCCTCGAGCCCGAATGCCCGCGTGCTCGTGCACTGCGCCAAGGGACGCAGCCGGAGCTCCAGCGTGGTGGCTGCGTTCCTCATCGCTTCGCGTGGTTGCAACGTCGCACAGGCCATCGAGTTCATCCAGTCGCGCCGCCGCATCGCCATGCCCAACTTTGGATTCGTTCTCCAGCTGGAGGAGTACGCGAACAAGCTCCGCGCGTCGGCCGCCTCATCGGTCAACTACGCGTGAGCAGCGTCGCCACGCTCTTCAACGACCCTCAACCCCATCATCATGCTCCATTGAGCACGCCCGCTCGGACCGCGAGCTGGCCTCCGTTGAACAGTGTGCGCGCTCGTACATATATACCCTCCTACGTTTTTCTTTCATGCCGCGGGGACTATGCCTCCCCTTTCCACCTTTGAGGGCTGCCACGGGTCGATTTGGGACCGTTTTTATACTGTTCATTGCTTCTCATTTGCAGAAAAGCAAAGACAAAATTATTCTATGCAGAACCAAAACAAAAAGTCAATCTTGCAGACGCGTACAGGTGTCTCTTTCCATTCAATTATACGTGTGCAGAACCCTGAGGTATCCTCCGCTGGCTATGATAGTGTACAGTGAGGGTCGAATAAGTGGCAAATGCCAAACGTGAAGAACAAGAGCGAAGCAACGGAGAAACGGGAGAAGCGAATCAACTGCAGCACCGCGTCTTGGCTTCTGCTGTCTCTAACGTCAACGCATTTGCATTCTCTGCTCCGGGACGATTCCCGGCGGACCGCACGCCAGGAGACTGTAGGTCTGCGGTCAGCGAAGCACCGGGAGCGATGCAGGAGCAGCACGAACCTTGGAGTCATCAAAGACACCGCGTTTGATTTTCAGCAAAATGTCCCGTGCTGCTTGGTCGAAGGCCTGTGACGAGGCGCGGGGCATTTAGCGCCTGGAAAGGTTGGGTAGGGCACTGGCGCAGAATAGGGGCGATTGCGTGCTGGCAGAGACTCAGAGGGGGATAACGTACCGCGTCCACGTTCACGCCGCTCTTTGCACTGGCCTCGATGAACAGCATGTCCTCCTCCTTTGCCCACTGTTCGGCCTCCTCGCGGGAGACTTCCCTCCGCGCTGGCGCCACCGCCGCGGCCACACCGTCCGGTTCAGATTGCTCGCAGAGATCTACCTTGTTTGCAACGAGGATGGCTGTCAGGTTTGGGTCTGCGTGGGATCGTACGTCTCTGTGCGCACGTGCGGATCAATACTCCTTCTGTTACGCCACAGTCACAAGCTACGCACTTGAGCCATGAGCGGCAGTTGGTGAAGCCTGAAGAAGGGGAGTGCCGGGTGAGACGTGGCGGGCTGGAAGAGGTCGGATCAAGGGAGACAGGACGCACTTGTTCGGGACGTAACGTCGTATACAAGCAGGGCGCCGGCCGCTCCGCGATAGTAGGAGCGGGTAATGGACCGAAAGGACTGGATCCCGGAGGAGGGGATGAAGTCAGGAAGAGGTGGTGATTGACGTGCGTGCGAGCCGTCAAGGCGGCGGAGCGGGGACTTGCCTCTGTACCGGCAGTGTCCTGTTTCATCGCGTCAAAGGGTGCTCGGGACAGGACATGGCGCGCGCGCACGCACCCAGCATTGGAGCTTGACGGTCTTGTCCTCGTCCGGCAGATGGATGAGCTTGGAGCCAAACTCGACGCCTAGCTGGACCACCGTAAGCGGGAAGATGACGGCCAGGGCGAGGGCGGGCGCACCGTCGGGTCTGGGGAAGCGAGGAAACGCTGGTCGGTGAGCCTGTGCATGGGAATGAGCGACGGGTTAAGGCTGTCAATCGGTAGGCCTCCCTGACGAGGATGGAACTCTTGCCGACGCTGTGGGACGCGCGCACGGGGTGAGCAACGATCCAGGGGACGCGACGTGGGCTAAACACACACCCTGCGTCGCCTATGATAACGAATTTGAGCACTGGGGTAATAGTTAGGATGAGGTACGGATTAGTAAAGTAAGGGCGCACCGTAATCCCAGCTGGCCATGGTTGGTTGCAGTCTGTGAGTGTGCGGGAGCGTGCGAGCCGGGATTGAAGAAGCGCTCCGAGTCCGAGTGCCGAAGACGTAAAGTCAACTCGCAAAAGGCAGACTCTCTCGATCACCCGCCCGGGAGAGACCGCTCCGCCACTGACCATCACGTACAAAAGCTCTGATCGAGGACGTAATGAGATAGTCTCTCTCCCTCGCGCCATGCCACCTCCAAACGAGAACGAGACTTACGCTGGCCGTACCTTCAAGGACAGCAACAAAATCTATCGCTTGCCCGGCGACCAGGCAGAGCTCGAGGTGCGCGCACTCTTCCCCGTCTTGTGCACCACCGCCGGCCGCTTACACCGTGCTTCCAGCGACTGTCCCTCCAACACCAGCTCCTGCGCGGAATATTAGGAGCATTATATCCCTGCGACGCGTCTGAAATCAACGACGTGCTGCAAGTACCTTCGCCGCCGGACGGTCGCCGTCCACAGGTGCGCCGCTCAACCTATTCGTTTTGCACCGCGACTCAACTCATCGCACCAGGTGCTCGACGTTGGTTCAGGTTCAGGGCTCTGGTATGCACATGTCGCAGCCGTGTCTCGTCGAATCTCACTCGTCCAGGGCGATGCAAATGGCCATGGAGTTCCCGCACGCCAACATTGTCGGCGTCGACATTAACGAGAGCCGGCCTGCGTACGCCCCATTACTCCCGACCCCGCCGCTTACACGTACTGATTGATCCTCGCTTCTGCCACAGACACATCCCGCAGAATTGCACGTACGTCGTGCCTAGGCACCGCTAGCGTCATCGTGCGCTCGCCCAACCGCCCAAACACTCGCTGAACCCTTGCGGCCTCCCAGGTTCGAAACCGGAGACATCACGCGCGGCCTCTCACGATACTACAACAGCTTTGACCTCGTGCATTGCAGATGTGCGTAGTCGCCGGTCTGTCGTTGCTGCGCGAAGCTTCATGCTCACGGATGTGTCTGCGCCCGGTTCGACAGGTATGACCGGCGCCGTAAGTATCCCATTGTCCTATCGCTCCTCCGCTGCTCCCTTTTTACCCTTCTCCATCATCTCACGCGTTCGTCACACGCAGGTTCGCGAATACCCCGTCCTGGTTCGGGAGCTGTGGAAGTGTTTGCGGCCAGGTGCGCTGAACCGAACTTCAGGGTGTTGTCACCGCGATCACAGACTCATGTGTCAGCAGGCGGCATGGTCGTTACGGGCGAGGGGGACCTTCAGGTGTACAACGAGCAGAAGGTGCTCGCTGAATTCCGCAAGGACAACGACGATGACCCGACGCACTCGTGGCTGGCGCGTCTGCTGCACGAGGTCCTCTCACTGAACAAGCGGCGCTCCGCGACTTCTATAGGGTGGCAATTGAAGGAGATACTCCAAGACGACGGCGGCTTCGAGGACGTCAACTACAAACGGCGGTACGCCCCTATAGGTTGGGCCGGTGACGGTTCCATAGAGCAGGGCGAGCACGTCGGGCGCATGATGAGGAAGAATTGCTATGTGAGTTAGTGGATCCAGACCTCTGCTTGCGCTGACCGCTTCCCGCCATCGCGGCTTCGAAGGATTTCGTCAGAGCGTGGCGACCCCTTTTGCTGATGAACGGCTTCCCTGCCGAGCAGGTCGACATGTGGATCCACAATATCGATGTCGAGCTGCACAATCCGACCGTGCTGAGACAGTACAACGTGTGGCACTATGCGTGGGCGTACAAGCGCGACGACGCCATGCGCCAATAACTTTGGCATTTCCCGGTTTCCTCCTACCTCCTCGTTTTCTTGGTGTACTCGCTATCTAGCCAGACGCATTGACTGCGCTCCGGCATCTATCTTCGCTTTCCTCGCTGTCTATGTATTTGTGCGTCCCCCGCGCTACTGTTATTCTAGTAATGCTCCTTGTCTCGGTGTCTGCTGTATCTGTGGATTGGTCGTATATTACTTTAGTCATAGTTCGTCACAAAATTTCTTACCGCGTCATGCGCGGCAATTAGACCGTTTTTGCACATTCTTTGCTGTCGTTCTATGAGTTTCCGACGATGAGGACAACAGCGCCGGAACGGTGTCCTCCGGGCCAGTTCTGAGTCCGAAGCTCACATCCCTTTCTCGTCACCATGAGCAGCGTCCTTTGGCGCACCAACTTCTCGTGCGTGGCTCGCCACTCTGCAGAGTTTGCCTGTTAATGCTTACTTGAACTTGCGCGTTTGCAGGTACAACAAGTTCTCGCAGATCGCTGCGCGCGCGCTGCGCCAGTCGCTGAAGGAGGGCGAGCGCGTCAAGGCCGAGAGACGCGGCGTCACGAACGTCCGTTTCCAGAAGTGGCAGGATGGCAAGGGCGGCGAGCAGGTGCGTAACGCTATGGTGCTGCTTTACGGATTGCGTTGCTGACGGTTGTCGCTTCGCAGGTCTTCCTTAACCCGCCCAAGGACAAGGAGGTCAAGAAAAGCGCTGCAGTATAGTAACTAGAACCCGCCAACACGCAACGAGACGTTCTCAGTGCGGCGCTCCGCTATTCTTTGCCGATATCAAAGCACACGTGAATGAGAAAGTTGTTTGAAAGCTTGAGAAATAATGTAGGATATTGCAAAAGTTCAGAAGGCGCCTTTTCTACAGCGTTGGCCTCGCCAGAGCGCAGTCTAGTCCGTACACGCGTTCCTCCCACAGACATGCCGCCGTCATCATCGCGGGCGTTCGACGTGGAGTGCAAGGCGATTGATTGGGTAGAGTAGTAAGAAGAGGGACGACAGCGTGCGGCTCTCATTTGGACTGCACGTGACCCTTGCCCTTGTATCCCTCCGAGGCGATACCTGGATGTTCTGGTCAGCGTCGGGCGAGGATAACACGACCGAGAGATACGGACCGGTGATGGGGTCCTGCTTGTTCTCGATAGCGATGCGGTTGGTCTCCTCCTGCCACTCCTTCGTCATCGTGCGCACAGGCGGCGGTGCTAGTAGAATGATATGAGAATGGGGGCGGCGCGGCAGACGACGCGGACTGACCGAAGGAGCGAATGACGAGGAAGATGCTAATGCTGAGGCCGATGAGGCCCACGGTGCCGAAGAAGATCTGCCAGTTGGTGCCAGGCGGGTTGAGCGGCTTGCGCGGGCCGTGGGGACCAAAGGCAATGTAGTACGCTGTGCGGGGCGTGAGCGCGATATGGTCTCGACCGGGCGCCGCGGCCAACAACGTCGAACACGCACCCGCTTTTTTCTCGTCGAGGCTGAGGGTGCGCCAGTCCTTCTTCATGATCTCGTGGACCGCGTTGTGGACCTCGATCTTCTCGTCCTTCTTCATGCGCTCCCATTGCGCCTCGACATTCGACAGCGGAATCACCGACGCCGAGCGCGCCCGCGTCGACGTCCCAGGCGGCGGCGCGGCGGTCGTGGACAGGCGCAGCAGCGGCTGCAGCGTCCCTCTAGGGCGAACCAACCGCAAAGCCTGCATACTGAGCGCAGCGAATGACGGGTTCAGTGACGGTGGGTTCAAGAAAGAAGGAATTTAATTTGTCCCCGGGATCAAAATCAGGTCTGGCCCCGCACCTCTCAATGTCACGTCTGGGCCCGCGGCATTCCTGCTCACTCGCTCGGTATGCTTTCGCTCTCAAACACCCCTACGCAGAGGTACCTATGTATTCACGACGGGTCGCGAATGGATTACAACGCGGAGAAGACAGGTCCCGGACAAACACGAGGGGGGACTGACGGAGCGACAGACGACGAGAGATCACAGGCGTAGCAAGATCGGAAACAGATAGACACAAACGAGTGAGATTTTGTCGAGACGCTCACGCCTCAGCCTCAGCAGCCGGTCCGGGGCAGTCCCGCGAGATGTGGCCTTCAGCGCCGCCTGTGAGGGCGGTCAGTAGTTGTCGACGCAACGAGCGAGGCACATACAGGTGTAGCAAGCGCGCTTTTGGGGTTGAGGGCACTCCTGCAAGAACGTCAGTTGGCTCAGAAGCCTGAACGCCGCCGCAGTTGCGAACCTTGGAGATGTGTCCCTGCACGAAGCTCGTCAGCTAATGATTCTGCACGACGCTGCATGCAAACACATACCGAGGCGTTACAGTTGTAGCACTTGGCACCTTGCGTGCAGTCGCGGGAGAGGTGGCCTACGCCGCCGCACGTGTAGCTGCAAACCGAATGAGGCAAACTGAAGTATGCAAGCGCCTTAGCCAACTCACCACGTCCGACTGTTCGACGACGAGAAGCTTGAGAAACCGCCGCCTCCGCTTCCGCCTCCGCCCGAGGCCTGTGCGTCGGGGCAGGCGCGGGCGATGTGCCCAGGCTTGCCGCACCTGTAGCACTCGGCGCCAGAGCTGCCGCCGCCGCCAAACGCACCGCTGCCGCCGCCGCTACGGGCTCCGCCGCCACCGCTGCCACCAGAGTTGTCTGGGCAGTCGCGAGACTGGGGATGGCATATCAGAGATCGGCGCTGGACAGCCATGGAAACATGCGTACGATGTGACCCTCTTGGCCGCCTGTATTGCACGCCGGTAACCAGGTGAGCGGAGGCTGCTTTCGGAGAATGCAGAGGAGCGCACTGACACTTGTAACAGGCCTTGGCCTTGGGCTCCGTCGTGCAGTCGCGCGAGAGATGACCCTCGCCGCCGCCTGCGTTTATGAGCACGATGCTTACGGCAGAAAATGCGGGGGAGCCGTACAGTTATAGCTAGAGAGAATTTGGATCAGCAAGGGTCCGAGAAAAAAGGCTAAAATTGCGCACCAAGTGGGCGTGCCAGCCTTGGGGCAAGACGAGGCTTGGTGACCGACTGGGAGGGCGTTGAGTGCTCAGATAGGTGCGCGGGACCCAGACGGGCGCCGAGCGCCGGTTTTTGTGGCACTTGACGCGCTGCTGGGCCGTGAAGGGACGCACATCCACCGCAATTGAAACAACCACGGCCAGACATGACGGTTTTGAGCTGAAAACGCGCGTTAGGGGGTGATTCTGGACCGGCTGAGCGGACACGCACGAAAAACGGACGGGCGGCGAGTGGGGGGTGGTGGAAATTTGGGGAAAAGGGCTGCAGACGATTCAAAGTCAGTTGCGGCGCAAACACTGGGAACTTCTTCTGATCCTGCCTCGCGTACTGTCCCCTCCAGCCTGCCTCCCGCGCGAGATTTGGACTCATGGGCGGTCTGAACGCGTCTCTAGAGCGCGTACGACGTCGAAACAAATGGGTCTCAGGAGCTGTGCGCAAGTCTCAGCGCCCAGGCGTTACGTCAAATAGTTCCGGCTCGTCGTCGAGCAGCGTCGATTCGAAGACCGTGTGCTGGCGCTCGAGACTCGCCCAAAACGCGCTCACTAGGACAGCTCCCCATTCGTGCAGGTGGATCACGCAAACAGTTTCGAGACGGAGCTCACAGGTGTACACGACGGCCAACTCCGCACCTTACGCACCGTAGCGACGGGCTCCCACGCAAAAGATGTCTGCTCCAGGTCGCTCTTGAGGCTTATCGTCACGCAGGACATTATCGGGCTGCGTCGGCTGCGTTGGACAGCTGTCTCTTGTCGTCTGGTGCCGCGAAACGCAAGCTTTAAGTTCGGCGGCGTCCGAAATGCGCGCGCCGATCGTCGTCTGGCTGCGTTGCATGGAGCATCGTGTGTGCGAATGTTGCGCGGGAAGCTGCTGCTTCGGACCCGTCGGACGGGGATGTGTGCAGTTGGTCCGTAAGCGGGCGGTCTCCAACAAACCGCCTGGGGCCAGCGTGATTTATGTATGCCCGCCCAGAGAGAGCCAAATCACGCTCGTCAGCGCCATCGGCGACGCACGGGTGTGGAAAGTTGAGCCCGGGAGCAAACGGCCGGGAGGAAAGATGTCGGAGGGTGAATTGAGCGAATTGCCAGTTTTCACTTCCAAACCCCTCCCAGCGACGAACTCGACATGTTCTCGAGCCGCGGGGTTGTCCGCCTGAGTCGCAGGGCGGTCCACGCGAAGCGGCCTGTGGCCCTTTACTCCACCGTCCCCATTCTCTCAAAAGCGTCCCTCCCCACCCTCGCCCGCCAGGAAACGTCATCAAAACGTTTCCAGCAGCCCTCCAAGGCGCCCCTTAGTGAGTCGGCCGTCCAGGACAACCAGAATAAAATTACTGACCCCCATTCCTAGACCGCTCCTACGCGACAGAGGCCAAGACTCCCGTCGGCTCCGTCAAGACCGTCATTGGTGCCGTCGTCGATGTCCAGTTCGACTCGGAGAACCTCCCGCCCATCCTCAACGCCCTCGAGGTCCAGGACTTCAAGGGCGGCCGTCTCGTTCTCGAGGTCGCGTCCCATCTCGGCGAGAACTCGGTCCGCACCATTGCCATGGACGGTACTGAGGGTCTCGTCCGCGGCCAGAAGGTCATCGACACCGGCGCGCCCATCAAGATTCCCGTCGGCCGTGGCACCCTCGGCCGCATCATGAACGTCATTGGCGAGCCCATCGACGAGCGCGGCCCCATCAAGGCGGAGAAGTTCCTCCCCATCCACGCCGACCCGCCGGCCTTCGTCGAGCAGTCCACGACGGCTGAGGTCCTCGAGACTGGCATCAAGGTCGTCGACCTCCTCGCGCCGTACGCTCGTGGTGGAAAGATTGGTCTTTTCGGCGGTGCCGGTGTCGGCAAGACGGTGCTCATTCAGGAGCTCATCAACAACGTCGCCAAGGCCCATGGTGGTTTCTCTATCTTCTGCGGTTCGTTTCGTGCCCTCACGCTCAACGCGTAGTCGACTGACTTGCTCACAGGTGTCGGCGAGCGTACCCGTGAGGGCAACGATCTCTACCACGAAATGATTGAGACTGGTGTCATCCAGCTTGAGGGCGACTCCAAGGTCGCGCTCGTCTTCGGTCAGATGAACGAGCCCCCGGGTGCCCGCGCTCGTGTCGCGCTCACGGGTCTTACCATCGCCGAGTACTTCCGTGACGAGGAGGGTCAGGATGTGTTGCTCTTCATCGACAACATTTTCCGCTTCACGCAGGCTGGTTCTGAGGTGTCTGCCTTGCTCGGTCGTATCCCGTCTGCCGTCGGTTACCAGCCCACTCTCTCCACGGACATGGGTGCCATGTGCGCATGATTTTCATTTTGTCGACGTGTCAGCCCATTCTGACGACTTTTACAGGCAGGAGCGCATCACGACCACGAAGAAGGGCTCTATCACCTCCGTGCAGGCCGTCTACGTCCCAGCCGACGATTTGACTGACCCTGCCCCGGCCACGACCTTCGCCCACTTGGACGCCACGACCGTGCTGTCTCGTTCCATCGCCGAGCTCGGTATCTACCCCGCCGTCGACCCGCTCGACTCCAAGTCGCGCATGCTCGACCCGCGTATTGTCGGCAGGGAGCACTACGACGTCGCCACCGCCACGCAGAAGATCCTCCAGGACTACAAGTCGCTCCAGGATATCATTGCCATTCTCGGCATGGACGAACTGTCTGAGGAGGACAAGCTTACTGTCGAGCGCGCGCGTAAGATCCAGCGCTTCATGAGCCAGCCCTTCCAGGTCGCGCAGGTCTTCACCGGTTACGAGGGCAAGCTCGTCTCGCTCAAGGACACCGTCCGCTCCTTCAAGGAGATCCTCTCTGGTCAGCACGACTCGCTCCCCGAGTCTGCGTTCTACATGGCCGGCACGATCGAGGACGTCAAGTCCAAGGCGGAGCAGCTCGCGAAGGAGATGGGTCAATAGACGAGTAAATATTTGCTTGGTAGAAACATCCGCTTGTTCTGCATCCCCCTCCCTCCACCCAACCCAAATCTTCGCAATTTTAAAACATTTCGCATGCATTCCATCCGCACCGTTGCACATGAATCCATTCCAACATGAGAGATGCTGTGACATGCAAGCAGTCGTGAAAGCGCAAGCAAGAAAGATCACGAGCTTTTGTCGGCTGGCTTGGGCTTGAGCGTCAAACACCAGATGTCGAGCCGTTGGCAGAAGCCACGACAGAGGCTGGTCCACCACCACAAGAACTCGGCAGTCGAGAAGATGAGCCCACAGTGCAGGCAGACGAGTTCTATGAACTCGAGGTTAAGTCTGCAGAGTAGATCAGCGACGTTCCTCGTAAGGTGTTGAGAACGCCGACCGTTCAATGCCAAAGAGCGGCAGGATGTGGACTATGCATGCCCCAGCGATCAAAGGAGCGTACGCGCCGTCGTCGTAGCCAGGGAACGGCGCCCTCGTAAGGTACGAGAGGATGACGCGTGGCCCCAGCTTGCCGAACGTGAAAGTCATGAGTAACGTGTACTCGAGGAAGTGCCCGCCGCTGAGGATGGCAGAGTGCGGGGCGAAGAGCCATGCGAGGATGAGCCCGCTGTATGCGGCGAAGTAGAGGTTCTGGAGGCATGCGTTCGTGAAGCGGGACTTGTCCGATTGGTACAGTGCCTTAACGTTGAGGAAGCTATATTGCATGAGAGGTTGCAATGTGCGATGGGACAGCAATCTGGTGGGACAGACCATGCTGGCGTGTGGATGCAGATATCGGCGACGAGTACGACGGCGAGGAATAGATCGACCGCGTCGACTTCGTGAACGCCCAGAATGTGGGCAAGAGTGCCGTCTTGGTTAAGCTGAATCATGGTGTGCCATATTTGAGGTCCTGCAAACAGTGTAAGCAAGTTGCATGTCCTCGAAACATGCAGCGCACCCCATATGCCACTGACAAGATGGACGGCCACAGCCAACAGAAGGCCTTCCGTAGGACCATTAACGTAGCCGAGGTATAACGTATGCGTATGGTATTCTGCACAAGCATCGTCAGCGTAGTGTTCTTCTCGACACGCAGAGATATGCGGACCTTCCCACGTGCTCTGCGGGAGAAGCATTCAAGAGACGGCACTACTGGCAGAGTAGTGTCAAACTCACGGACCACATCGCCCAGCACGCTGTGAGCGCAAGGATCGCGGAGCGCCTCGTATTCCCAAGGCCTACAGAAGCACACTGGAGCAGACCGCCGAGCACGCAGTTCAGGCTGTCTATCGTATGGTCGAACGCATGGCCGAGCGCAGACGAGGACCGCGTGCGTCGAGCTTGTCGGCCGTCGACATCTACCCAGGCGCATAAGCATGGGCATAGCAAAAGTACTGGTGCGCACTGTCGAATGTCTGGTAGAGAAAGAGTCCCAGGGCGTGCGTGAAGTAAACCCAGGACGGCGCTGTGCCTCTGAGCTCCGGGTCGTAGATAGCCTGGCAGACGACGTTCCCGATGATGAACGACAGGCCCAGAAGGGTTATGAGGTTCGGTGCGATCCACGCTGGGAATAACGAGGCTGCAAAGTCCCACCCTGCACAAAGCATGAGCAATCATTACACCGATGCAGACGCCACGTACAGTGTCGTAATACATATTTCGTTACAGGACTCTTGTCAATTGAGCTGTACTTGTAGTACTTGAGATTTTGAAGACTTGAGCTCGATAGCAGTGGCTCGTCGAACATGACCAGAGAAGACACGCGACGCGGAGTTGAAAGCGCGCAACTCTTGTCTCCCGCGCCCCGCCATGGTCGAGCCGCTGCCAGCTATCAAGGCCCAGTTGCACGCTCTGCCGCCCTTGGAGGCGCTGGGCGTCAAGTACCACTTTGACTTTCGCCTGGACGAAGCCAGCGAGCCCAACGACCCCATTCTTGCCGCCATACGCAGTGCTGAACGCGTGAACGCGCTGCCGCAGAGGACCTGGCCACCGCCTCAGCCGAAGCCGACAGATATCACACCTGATTTGCCTACGGAGGAGCATTTGCCAGTCGAGGATATCTGGGATCGCGCGCGTACAGCGCCGATTGAGCCCAAGGTGTGTAGATGCGCCTTCTCGAAGTGCTAGCTCTCACTCGCTCGCTCAGAACTCGCTCCTCACATGGGATGCCCTCCGTTGGCCCGTGATGCGTGAACCGACAGAGCCTGCATTCGTCTCCGAACTGTCTACAGCCCAGTTCGACGCCGTGTTGTTCCAGTGCGTGTCATACGCTCGCGAAGACTTGTCAATTGAACCTACGCAGTACTTCCGGAGGACTTGGTGCTCAACACTCAGTACTGGCAGATCGCATTGTACAGCACCTCCCTGCTCTGCTTACAGGCTGCTCGTCTGAGGTCTTTGTGTGGAATGCGACTCGGGAAGCATTCGTGCTCGAGGACAATGGTTACGCCATGGAGCAACTCAGATTGCAAGGTCTCGACACCACCACGTCGCGAAGGTATGCTCGTACGCGCTATATGGGGCGTAGCATCTAACGTCGCGTAGCGTTGTCGCCCGCTTTCTGCTGATCGGTTCGTTATTACGACGCATAGAATCGATGGTGGACAGTCTGCGCGTTACGTGCGTCCCATGCAGTGTTGACATTGCTTCAGCTTAGCTTCTCTTAGGTCTCTAACACCTACCTTTCACGAATTTCTACACGGTCTCGACGCCGTGTTGACTTACCTCAAGTTATCGCTCAGTTCACCGCACCACTATCCCGCGACACACCTCACAAGCATATGGTTCCACTATCAGCAAGATGCCAGGATGCTTCTTGCTCTTGCAGAGCTCTGCCACAGGGTGTGCCGTTCTTCTACCACGGCCTAGAGATAGAATTAACGGCGAGAGCAGGATATGGGCCATAAACCGCCGTACCCCCCGCTTCCATCTTCAGACGTGGACCTCCTGTCGCATATCTACCGTGTGCTGCAGTCGCACATGGATGCATCGTCACCCAAACCCGTCCGCGCTGCCTGCGCGTTCCTGCTCCAGTCCGCATCTCGGACGTATATCTCGGAACTCGAGCAGCTCGTGGGCATGGCCAAGCATTCTCTGACCTCGGTACAAAAAGTGTCAAGGAAGATGTCTCCGGACGACTCTGTCGCCGATTTGTTGGACGGCGATGGCGAGGCTGAAGACGAGGCGAGTGACGATTCCATCGAATCCCAGCGGTTTGCGGAATTTGTACATGCAGAGCTGGCTACTGCCATTTCGCTGGCTCGACGGACCTTGCGTATCTTACAATCCGCAAAAGCTATGCCAGAAGTTCTCGATACAACCGCTCGATGTCATTGGCAGTGGACCGTTCCGGGTGACGCGTCGATATCAGACACCAGTACTTCGGCCGTGCCGTGGCCAGCACTATTTTCGGACTCTGGTTCCCAGTCTCTCACGGCGTATGAACCGCAGCTAGCTGGCCTGCGCGTCTTCGACATGGAGCCGGGCTCGCACGCGTTTACCGCGAGCGTGAATGGCGTGTCGTTCGCCATGTCGCAACTCCCGCGCGAGCTTGTCGACTTCATCGCAGTCTTCCCCGACATACTGCCTCCTGCAATGCCGACACTTTCCCACATCACATCGCTTGCGCTACAGCCTCTACTCGACCATTCACGAATGCTCTCGAAACGGCTGCTCTCGCTGTTCCTCGAGTCGTCCGACCTTCACACCCACCTTGTCATCGTTCGAAATTACCTCCTCTTGACTGGACATAGTTTCAAGAAATACCTCGTCGCTGCTCTCTTCTCGCATTCCAGCCGCGATGTTGGCGCAGAACAGCAACCCGGCGGCATCTTGCAGTTTCGGCGCAGGACAGTACATCGAACGAACGTTGTGCAGGAGGACGGATCCAAGGTGCACGGCGTGGGTCTCAATCTCGGCGGGTACGGTACAGCGCACCATGACTGGCCGCCTGGCGCCGCGGACATCAGTTTCTCTTTGCGCCGGGTCATAGTTGACTCGCTTGATGATTCTGGGAAGAATAAGGAAGTGGAGGAGGAGACGGACGGGGAGGCGCGCGACCGTAAGGTGTGGAGGGAAGCCGAGTCGCGGCTTGGGTTTGCATTGCGTGACATACCAGACAATGCTGTCACTGAGGGGTGGTTCACACCAGACGGTGCGTCGCAACGTTTCTGAGTTTTTCTTCGCTCATAGTCACGCAGGTCTTGAGTGCGTTTTGGCAGCCCTTCGTAGGCGGCAGGACTGACGGCGTCTTTGCAGTGCACTGGACTTCCTGTACCTGGTCTACCGACCGCCGCATCCTTTGGACCAAGTTGTTCTGTCAGATGATTTGATGGTCAAGTACCAGCGCATCTTTGCCTTTCTCCTGCGCTTACTACGAGGTATGTTCTTTGCAGACATCTGACTTGACACTGATGGCCCACCGTCAGTCGAGGAAGTCAGTCGCTTGGTCCATGGCGCCGCAAACTCGCGTGCCCATACAACGGACACGCCGTTCTTCACTATGTTGCCTCCCACGCGCAGACTACTCTCCCGCTTCAGTTTCCAAGTTCAAGCGTTTGTTACTGCACTCTCCGGCTACGTCTTTGAAGTCGCCATCGGCAAGACCTTCGACAAGCTCCTCGCCGACGTAGCAAACCTTCGCGTTCATCTTTCCTCAGAGACGAACCTGGGTTACGACACTGCCATGGACGTCTTCGCACTTGCCGATCACCACTCTGCGGTCCTAGACCAGATCTTGGCGGCATGTCTCCTCAGGACAAAACAGGCTCCTGCCTGCGAGGCGTTACGAAATTGTCTTACTGCCGTGCTTGACTTGGGCCGCCTAGTCACTCGTCTTTCTGTACATGACTTGGCCGATATCTTGGCCGCGCAAGAACTACAGGAGCTGCACCAGAAATTCGAGCAAAACATGACACGCCTGGTGCGCTGGTTCAGTTGCCATTATACCCTTCATCCTTATTAACGGCGCTCAGGTGTCTTTATTGCACGGGCTGAGCGAGAAGGCGCGCACAAAGCATCACGGCGTCGATGTCCACGACAACTGGAAACATCGCCATGGCTTTGTCGTCGACGCGCACGATATGCACTCCGACATATCTCAGCTGTTGTTGCGTCTGGACGGTAGCGGCTGGTGGAAGGCCGCCGCTGATAAGGCCGCGAGTTCGCACGACAACTGAATCTCCATCTATAACTCTACATCTATTGTCTATGGTTGTTCGGCACTTTGACGTCGCTACGACTCGAAGAAATCGACCAATGCGCAGCCGAGGATCTTAAGCCCCGCCTCCATCGTCTCGTCTTGGCCAGCAAACGTCGCTCTGAAGAAATTCAGCCCCTATACACGCGTCGTCAGCTATATGGCTCTCGTGTCACTCGCACTGACGCTTGGGTGCATGTTCTGTGTTGCGGAACGGCCGGCGTGCACCTGGTGCTCTGGCATGATGGCGAAACTAACGGCCGGCATTATGGCGAGCCCCCGCTCGAAGACGAAGTCCGCGAGACTGTCCATGAGGCGTGCATCGACTACCTTGTCGCATTCCTTGCCGTCCCCGTTTTCGAAAGGCTGGGCTCCTCGGCGACGGGGATGCTTGTCGAGCAATACCTCGATCCAAAAGAACATTCCTGCTTCCGGGAGTGTTCTGCGAGCAGTCATGTCAACAGCTCTGTCACAGGACACGCTGAGAATGCGCACGATTTCGCATAGCCAGTGGACACAACATATTTTTCGAGTAACGCCATGAAGAAGTCGCGCCGTCTCTTGTACTCTGTGCACAAACTCTGTGTCCACGTCAGGAAGCCCGGAATGCCCCAGCCACGGCCAGGCGTTAGGAGTTCGCACACGAGGGCCTGCGAGAACCCGTTCGTGTGTTGCGTCGTGGAATCCGTCAGGAGCAGGAGTTTCTGTGCGAACATGGCGTTGCAGGTGATCCAGCCCAACCGAATGCCAGGGACGAGGGTTTTGCTGAACCTACGCCGCCTGTGTCAGGTCCAATGCACTCGTAGACGACACACACCTACGTATCGATTCGGATAACGCGCCCTTCGACGTCCATGCTCAGGAATGTTGGCGACATGGCTTTGAATTCGTCCTTGGAATCTGTCGCCCCGTACTGTAGGAAGTAATATGGATCTACTCGAGGTCAGGCGTCTCCTTGAACCTTCGCCAGGATACGGACCGTCTTCAAGGATGATAATATCGAACTCGCGTGCGATTTCATATATCCGACGCCGCCGCTCTATGCTCAAAGTGCTCCCAGTTGGGTTCTGTCCGACACTGCGCTTGAAATCAGCGTCTCAATGCCCTGTAGTGCGAAAGATTGCACTGACGGGATAGTATAGAGAACGCGCGGCCGTCTGCCTTGCGTTTCCTCGTTCCACGTGCGGAGGACCTGCTCCATCTCGGAGGGAATAATACCTTGCGCGTCCATCTTCAACGGAGCCCATCGGATGCCCTGTGCGAGCGGCGCATTGACCAAGCCCGGGAAAGAGTACTCCTCGATGAGGAAGGTGTCACCACGGTCGCCGAGGAGGCGAAAGCATTTCGTCACTCCGTCAGCGTTGCCGAGAGTGAGAACGACGTCGTTGTGATGCGGGCAGTGCAGAACCTCATTGAGCTCTTTCACGCGCTCGATAGTCGCCGCGCACCCCAGCCCGCTAGAGTATTGCAACGCGACTGAGAGGTCAAGCGCGCAGTCGCCGCCCTTGAGCGAAGTGAGCGTCTGCTGAGGCGCTGTGCCGCTTAGGACTTGGTCGACGATATGCGTGTCTGTGACAGCCGGTACCTGCACGTCGATGCGGGAGATAGGGAACAGCGTCGAGTGAGGTTCTCCGTTCGCAAGGGTGATCATGTTTGGCTTCTTCGCAATGCGTCTATTCCGCGGGAGATGTCAGTGCTGTGCTCTGTCGCAGAGCGCTGGTAAACTCACGTCCAGATATGCTTCATCGGATTTGGGAGTCTCTCCCGACCTTCTTGCGAGAGGTGATGCGAGAGGTTGGGCACACCGCCATTGCATGACCCGTTGACTGGCATGGTCGTAAGAGTAGGAGGATGTGGGCGAGATGAAGGCCGCGACGCGTCGAGTCATCTACGATTTGCCGGGCCTCAGGTTATATAGCATGCTCAAACGCCTTACGTACGAGCGGGGTGAGAGGGTGTCGCAGAAGACAAGGCAGCTCTTGTTGGGGCGTAATAGTATACAAATGATGCGAGGAGTAGCAGAAATGCGAGGGTGCAGACGACTATTCGCTGCCATATCAGATGACGAGAGAAGAGGTCGATAAAGTGAAGGCACGAGACACAAAGCAATGAAGAGATAAGACGTATGTAAAAGAGCAACCGGAACGAAGCACACATGGGCATGGCATTACTTGTATTGTCGGATGGTCGCCTCAAGTTGGCGGACAACTTCCGACATCGTGGGCCGGTCCGAAGGGTCTTGGGCCCACATTCGCTCGATGAGGTCGACAAATTCAGGGCACCATTGCTTGCGCATTCCGGAGACGGACGGCCTGCAGTCATGTCGCGTGAGAAACTGAAGCACACTCTGAAGCGGGAACGGGGAGTACGCACCGTTGCTTCTTCGCTCCAACAAGGTCATAGATGGCATGTTCGTTCTTACCCTGCGGACCGTCAGAATCGACCGAGGCAGACGTAAAGCACGCTCACCTCCCACGGGAACTGCTTCTGCGGCAGATGCCATTGTAGCATCTCCCAATAAACCATAGCGCAAGAGAATACGTCGACTTTGTGATTATACTTGGGCTGAGGATGCCAGAGTTCTGGTGCCTGCCAATTGACCGTGCCGACGAGGCTGACTACCATGGATCGCGTCGATTGCTTGACCTTAGCGAGGCCAAAGTCGGCGATCTTCGCGGTTCCCTTGGAGGTGATCAAGATGTTCGAGGACTTGCAATCACGGTGGATGACGGAGGGTTTGCGGCAATGGAGGTACTCGATGCCCCGCGCGACGTCGAGGGCAATGTTGAGAACTTTGAGAAGAGAAGGCGGGGGAACGTTGCGAATGTAGTCGAAGAGGTCGCCGTTCGCACAGAGCTCCGAGACCATGGCGACGGGCGTATCGCGGATGTTCTCCGGCACACATACACCCAACTGAAATAGGTCAGAGAGATAACGAGGAGCAAACAGTAAGACGCACGAAGCGGACAACGTTCGGGTGGTCGAAGTCGCTCAGCAGCTTCAATTCTTTGACGTCCACTGCAACAGCATCAACAACGCGAACATGTTAGACAGCGCTAGTCGACGTACTAGCACTCAGTTGTCCGCGGAACTCCGCGATAGCCACCTTCATGCGGCCGCGCAGCTTGCCCACGAAGACACTGTGTAGAAAAAGTATCATTAGCCGCAATCGCTAAAGTAGATGTGTAAGTTGCGACGTGCTCTTTGAAACCGCCACTGCCAATCTTCTCGAGCTTGACGAGCTTGTCCGGGGGGATCTCGCGATCCTCCAGCCCAAGGCTCTCCAGGTCGAGTTCGAGTTCGCCCTCCTCCTTGTGCCCACCAATCGTCTTCGCGCGCTCCGAATCCGAGACGGGTGGTG
Organism: Exidia glandulosa HHB12029; assembly: GCA_001632375.1. NCBI lineage: Eukaryota > Fungi > Basidiomycota > Agaricomycetes > Auriculariales > Exidiaceae > Exidia > Exidia glandulosa. The sequence goes on along the minus strand of KV426127.1, from coordinate 17,022 downwards.
TGCGCGGCTCATCCGTGTGGGCGTACTTGTCGCGCAGGAGCACCGGGGTCGGTCCCTTGCCGTTCTTGCCACCCCGTCCACGCGCACGGGGCATCGCGGTCGACGGGGGACGCGCGGTTGAGGTTGACGACGGCGAGTGTACGGACTGCTGGTGCTCACGCTGCCACATGTGAAAAACGGATGCAGGGAAGGGGAGGAGATAGAGGTGAGCAAACAAGCCGATACTGCAGCAGCTGATTGACACTTACCCATTGCAGCAGCGCGTCTACAAGCTGCGGCTTCGTACCCTCGACGTCGAGATCACGCGTCTCACACATGCGCACCAGATCGTCGCGCTTGAGACGGGCAAGGGACTTCGCCGTGGCGCCTTCCAAGTCAATGTCTGCAGGTAGGATGAGGTTCACTGCTCTGTTGCGGGTGTTGTTGCGCACGTACCATCATCCATCTCGGCGTCTTCCTCAGCTTCGACCTCCTCGCTGTCTGCCGTCTCGTCCGCAGAACCCACAGACTCGCTCTCGACCGCCTCAGCGTCCTCGTCCATGGGCACGTCGCCGACCGTCTTGCCATTCCGCAGAACTTTGGCGTTGAGGCGGTCCTCTTCTTCCTCCGTATCTTCCATCGCGTCCACATCCTCCTCGTCTTCTTCTACAGATTCGGTAACGCTCTCGTCTCCCTCTTCCTGCTCGGCTTCATCATCTTCAGCAATGGCGTCTTCCTGTTGCTCTTCATCTTCCTCCTCCTCTTCGTCATCGCCGTCGCTAGGGGGCGTGTAGGTCTGCGCACCCCGCGGTCGCAAGCGGCGCTTCGCAGTCTCGGGAGGGGAGCGCGAGTCGGACGTGTTGCTCGAGGGCTGCGGCGCCGGCCGTCTGCGACCACGACGACCACGACCCCTGACAGGAGTTGTAGGCGGAGGCGACGGCGAGCGCGATGACTCAAGCTCGTCCTGTTCTTGCTCCTCCATAGTCTGCTCCTCCTCGTCTTCTTCCGTAGCGGATTCAGCCTGCTCTGTGCCCTCCTCGTCATCGTCCTCGTCGTTCGTCTCGGACTCGGCCAGGTTGCCAATCTTGGTCTTGGCCTTGCGAGGTGGGACGGCGCGACGACCGGAATCAGACGACTCGGTCGCTTTCGCCTTGGAGCGGGTTCTGCGAGGACTGGGCTGGGCGTCGGGCAACTTGGGCATCTGCAGCTGGCGGCGCGGCATTGGCGTCTTGTCGACCTGATACCGCGCGTCGTCTTCGTCGTCGTCTTCGCCCTCCTCCTCAGTCGTCACGATGGCCTCGACCGCCTCCTTGAAACCAACGTGCTTCCCGTTGTTGTTCTTCCGGGAGTTATCACGTTGGCGCGTACGTGTTGCAGGTGGGGACGGAGGGGCGATGCGGGATAAGACGGATTCGGAGGGTGACGACCGCCAAAGGCCGAGGTTGTTTTGCGACGCGTACCGGCTTGAGAGGAGTGAGCGTGCGTCCATAGCAAAATTTTATAATACATACCGAGCAGTACCGTTTTGCGTGCGCCCCAGCAGCCGTGCGCGCGTTTTCGTCGCGGTCTTTGCGGAACCCAGAAGGCCGAGCGAGAAGGAGCGCCCCTTTATGGGCCGGAAGGGACGTTCCGAGAGTGACGGTTCGGTCGAACGGCGACCGAGCGGGTAGCGGCCGTTCGCGGCGGCATCGGTCTCCTCGCCACCACCGTCGTTGCCGTCGTCCGAGGAGGGCGAGGTTGGGGGCTCGTGGGTGCCAGGCGTGGGCGGAATAGACTCTGAGTCGCGGGCGGAGACGATGGCGTCGACAATTTGGGTCTTTGTCAGGGTGTCGATGTCGTTCTCGTCGTCGATGCCGGCGAGACCCGCGAGACGGACGAGCTCGGTGCGGCGAAGACGACTGAGCTTGCTGGTGGGAGCGTGGTTGACGAGATAGTCGTCGGCTGGCGGGTGGAGGTCAGCGAGGCCGGTCGCGGGTGGGGTCGAAGGCGCTTACAGGAGGATAGTTCTGGCTCGTCGTCATCGTCGGTGTCGCGGTCCGAGTAGTCGGCCTGCTGCCGCTGGTTGTCGTCCAGGTCCATTTCCGAGTCGTCCTCAGACTCTGGGAGCTGTTTTTGCCTCTTGAACCTGGCAGCGTGAGTGCCGCGTGCTGCGCGAGGGGGCGGGTGGTAGTTCTCCGTGCCGCTTGGGACGCGCTTGCGCTTGGAGCCGACCTGGTGGTCCGTGTCGACGTCGCGGGCGCGGTCCTTGAGGGGCGCCATGAGGTTGGTGCGTGAGGGTAGGCGTCTGAGGTTGGTCTGGAGCACGGCGAGCGCGGGGCGGTTCTTGCGCGAGGGCGAGGTTCGGAACGAATAAATCTTTCGTGGCGGGGACGAGAGCGCGTCGCGATGAGCCATCTCCAGGTCGCCCGGGTCAGCGGCGCGTTCGGGTCGCCGGCGAGCGCGGGATGAAGTCCAGCTGAACGCTTGTGGCTTGTCGGGTCGAGAATGCACACAGCTGTGCCCGGACTCAACCGCTCCTGGCTCCGCTCAAATCGCGACAATTCGCGTTCTCTCCACTCGAATGGCCCTCACTTGCGATGCAAAGCACATGAAGCACTTACAGGGGCACTTGAATTTCTAACCCGAAAATTCTACGAGTTCAGTCTATTCATGTCCAAATCGAGCCTGCCACATCTCTTTTCTTTTGTCAGTCGCCCCCTGGCTTGTAGGATCTAGTAGACTGTGTATATGTGCCTCTTTACAGCTCCAGGGGGTATGATCGAGTCACGGCTTAGCTGGTTGGATGGCTGTCAATGGCGGTTCGGTCCTTTATATCCGGATCCTGCTGGAGTTGTGTCTAGTACACGGATAAAGTTGTAATAGTGAAGTAAGGAAGCGTACGGAGGTACATGACTGCGGGACACTGTCTCTCAGCCAAGAGAGGCATTTCAACACGGTCATGGCAGCCACAAGCGAGCTGTTCGGACCCCCGTCTAGTGCTGTAGTAACCTCAGAACAAAACTTCGATCAAGGATACTTCTCCTTGGTGTATGTGACTAACTGGTGACTAAGTGATGAGAAACGTTTTTCACCTCTCATATATAGTCCTGCTCACCCTATAGCTCTTGTGTGGAGGGTTGCGCTGTCGCGGCGACCGGGACTTCGGCTCTCGTACATCTCCTCTCAGCCTCAGCAGATATAATCTCTGAAGAACCAGAGACGACCCTGACTCACGCCGTACGTACATCAAAATGCGTGTGCCATGCGAGCTGAGCGGCTGCTCCCGCCGGGCGCTTCTGCCACTTGTCGAGTCGCAACGCCATGAGCGACTCCCGTTTGCATGCTTCGGCGTCGTCGTCGCGCCCGTTCTTGAACCTTCTCAATCCGATGGGCCGGCATTACCGCGGCTACACGCCCATGAGCCGGGAGCGGGTTGACGAGGACGACGAGGACGACGAAGACGACCGCGGCGCACGCGACCGACCTGCACGACGCGTGTCCTTTGGCGCACACGACGACCGCGCACGCGACCGCGACGACTCGGGATCCTCAGACGGCGAGGTCCCACAGAGCTTCATGATTGAGGCGACTCCCTCGCAGCCTGCTGTGCGCGCGCCGCCACCCAAGACCAAGCGCGCGAGCGCACGGCGACAACAGCAGCAGCAACAGCAGCAACCTATATTACCTACATCCGCAACACCTGTACATGCGGCTAGCTCTCCGAAGCAGGGCATGCGCGGCCTAGACGAGCGCGAGCGCGCGCTCTGGAACTGGGTCAACGTCTACAACCTCGACGCGTACCTGCAAGAGGTTCGTTCGTTTCGTTACCGTGCTAGTTATTCCTAACGTTCCGTACAGGTCTACGCGTATTACGAGGGCAAGGGGATATACTGTATAGCGCTCGCTCGCGCGCTCAATCTCCTGTGCGCATGCGCGTCCTTGCGTCCTCAGCTCGTTCGCTGACCAGTCTGCCCGCAGCACAATCGGCTTCGTCATCACCTTCTCGACATTCCTGCTAGGCTGCGTTGACTACCCGCGATTACGACATGAAGGCACAAAGCACCTGTCTGACGTCGTCGTCGACCGTTGTGTCTCGCGGTACGTACGCTGCGACGTGAACTGCGAAGTGTTTATTGACTTCGTACAACTCGACACACAGATTCTCTGGATTCACGTGGCTGTTCTTCCTCAGCTTCACAACGTTCTTTGTCTGGCAGATCGTCAAGTTCGGCCTCGACATGGTCTCCCTTCTCAACATGCACCGATTCTTTACGTACCTCCTGCAAGTTCCCGAAGTAAGCTCGTCACGTTCTTAATAGCAGCGCATACTCACGTGCATTATTGTAGGTCGATATCCAGACGATATCATGGCCAGAAATCGTGCGGCGCATCGGTGCCATCCGCGAGTCCAACCCTTTGACAGCCGTGGCATCCAACTCTGGCGACCCAGACTACTCCCCTCCCACGGCCAAGCTCGACGCACACGATATCGCGAACCGCATTATGCGTCAAGAGAACTACCTCATCGCGCTGTTCAACAAAGAAGTGCTTGACTTCAGAATACCGCTCCCACCCTTCCTCGCTGCACGCCTGCGTCCGGACGACAACAAGAAGAGCACGCTGTTGACCAAGGCTCTCGAGTGGAATTTGAGATTCTGCCTGCTTGGTTATCTGTTCGACCATGAAGGGCGCGTCCGCAAGGTTTTTCTGAAGGAGAAGAATCGGAAGGTTCTGGTTGAGCAGTGCGTAGTAATGAGCTCAGTCGGCATATAATCTGATATTCTTTGCAGACTAAAGCGGCGATTTATCTTCATGGGACTACTCAACGCGCTCTTCGTTCCGTTCATCGTGCTGTACCTTGTTATGTACTCGTTCTTCAGGTATTTCGAGGTACGCGCTTCCAGATAGCATCCTTCGGTCTCTAAGCTCACCTCACTATAGGAGTACCGCAACAACCCGTCATCGTTCAGCGGCCGCAAGTACACCGCGTACGCCGAGTGGAAGTTCCGCGAGTTCAATGAACTCCCGCACCTCTTCTCGCGGCGGCTCAGCCTCTCGTACCCCATCGCGAACGTGTACATCAACCAGTTTCCGAAGGAGCAGGTTGCGCTCGTCATGCGCTTCATCGCGTTCGTTGCCGGCTCGTTCGCAGCGGTGCTCCTGCTTGCCTCCATCGCGGACCCGGACCTCTTCCTCAACTTTGAGATCACGCCGCACCGGACGGTGCTCTTCTACCTCGGCGTGTGCGGATCCGTCCTCGCTGTCGCACGCGGGATGGTACCGGAGAAGAACCGCGTCTTCGACCCCGAGGTGCTCATGCGGGACGTGATCCGCTACACGCATTACATGCCAGTCGAGTGGAAGGGCATGCTGCACTCACAGAAGGTACGGTACAGACTTTGCCTAATAACGTATCCCTGACCACTATCCGCCGCAGACGCACGAGGAGTTTGGCGCGCTGTTCGACATGAAGGTCAAGATCTTCGCGCTGGAGGTCTTGTCGGTCCTCGCGACGCCGTTCATACTGTGGTACTCGCTCCCACCATGCGCGCCCGCCATCGTAGATTTCTTCCGCGAGTTCACGGTGCATATCGACGGGCTTGGATACGTGTGCAGCTTTGCCGAGTTCAACTTCAAGCGGCATGGAAATGTGCAGTTCGGCGCGCCGTCCGAGGCGACGGACGAACGCCTGATGTCGAAGGAGGGCAAGATGGAGAAGAGTTTCCTTAACTTTAAGGTACGTTCTACCAATCTCTTAGCTGGTACAGTCTTTAATGTTGCGCTTGTCATCAGGCAGCGAATCCGGATTGGAATCCGAGCGATCCGGCAGGCTCGCTGTACCTCTCGCGACTGGCTGATCTCAACACCACTATGAACGTCGCCGCCAGTACCAAGCGCTCTAATTCTCGGGGCCGTAAGCTGGACTCTGGCGACATGGTGTTCGGTTATGGGCATGGATATCCCTACGCGCCAGGTGCAAGCCATGTCATGCCGCGGTCGATGGTGGACCGCGCACAGGAGTACGACCGTGCTCTGCAGCAGTCCATGTCTGCAGCTGCGGCGCGGAGACGGCAGGCCCAGCGCGTGCCGGATATGCTGGCGTCGGAGCAGACGGACTTGCAGCCGAGCGTACATCACCCGCATCTCTCGCCCATACAGACCGTAGACCGTGCGCAGGACGGCGGGGTGGGAAGCGAGCTCGGAGATTCGTATGTAGACGACGTGCAGACGCGCGGCGGGCAGCTTGCGGACCGGGGTGTGGCCGAGCAGTCGCTTTATCCCGAGCAGGAGCGACAGGAGCTGGAGGAGCTCGCGGATGGCGGCGTCGTGGGACTGTTGACGCAGATTTACGGACGACAGAAGGTGCTGTAATATAGAGAACATCACGTGAGAGAGATTTTGAGGAGGAATGGATGAATTCGGACTCCGCTTCAACCGTTCAACCTGCTCTCCCTTGGCCTTCCCGCTCGCGTGGACCTATGCTGGTGGCGATGCACGCTAATGGCTCCCAGCTGCCCCCAGAACGCTCCTTCGCTCAACAGCCTCCGAAGCGCAAGGCCGTCGACTTTGACCAGCTCGCGGCGGCCTCCAAGAAGCGCAAGAAAGCCCCCGGAGACGCGACCCAGTCGCGCGCCGACATTACTGAACAAGCGCCGGCATCCAGCTCGTTCGTTCGCCCCGACCCGCCCAATGCGCGCACGCCGCTGCCGGCGCTGGCGGGCACGTCGTTTGCGAGCACGAGCAGGGTCATCCATAACGACCTCCAGCGCGTCGCGACCCAGGACACGCCCGTCATCGACAAGAACCGCACGCTCAGAGCAGAGGCCGAGAAGCGCCGCAAGGCCTCGCGCTCAACCCGCGGAAAGCGCGCCAGCTCGAGCATGGGCAGTGGGGTCATCTGTGCGTCGTCCGTTATGTGCCCAGTCTGCGCGATCGCTCAACCTGCGCAGCCCAGCCACATCCAACGGTTCCCACGTCCTCGTACCACAAGCACCTCCCGCCAGATCTCCCAGAGGCCCTCAGAACCCGCCATCTCCTCATGTGGTGCGCATCCTGGGCGGCGAAGCAACCGCCATCAGCCCCGTCCTCCAAGCCAGGGTCCTCCTCGAAACCCGCATCCTCGTCGAAACTCCCTACGCTGTCCGCAAACGACGCCAAGTTGGCGAAGAGTATACAGACCGAGGTCATGAACCTGCTCGCTGCGGGCAAGTTGGATACCAACGTCATCAGTCGGACGGACAAGTCTGCGGCAGCCGCGCAAGCTGCCAACCTGGCGCCGCACGACCAGAATATCAAGAACCTGAAACGGAAGAACGACTTTATGTCTGGAATCGCCCAGTGCGTCGCCCCATTCGCGTCCTCGTGAACTGTTGTGCTAACCACTCGCTCTTCTAGAGCGAAAGCGGAGGACGGCGCATGGACAGACCTCATACAGGAGTACAAGGCTCGGAGCTCGAGCGTCATGTCCTCTCTAAACGCGCAGCGAGATCAGCTGTCGCGGTCCCAGGATAAGGGCAAAGGTCGCGAGATATCAGACTGGGAACCGTGGGACAATGAGCTCGATGATAAGTGGAGCGAGGCCGCCGCGACCGCCAGAGATTCTCTACGCCTCAACCGACAACGACGCACGTCTGTATCTGGCGACACGAATCGCATACGGGCCCACAGTCCTATCAGCGCTAGGCTGAAATCACTAGAACTCAAAGTACGTGCAGTTTTTGGCGCGTCGTTGGGATGCGTTGTACTAATTCCACTGTGTCAGTCGGACAAGCTACATGAAACCGTGAACACAGCGTCTGCCATGGCGGAGCAGGTGCACGTCAAGCTGGACGCGATATTCAGCAACCTGAGCGAAACGCTCAAGTCGCGAAGTGTGCAGTATCCCGCCTCGACATCTGCGGCTGGCCCCTCATCGAGCATGAGCAAGATGATACCTGGCGCAAGCGAGCCCGCCGCGCAAGATCCTATATTGCTTCTCCGCGGCATCTCGAGGTCAGACGCGACACGGCCAGACTCGCAGATCAGCGCGCCTGTGCGGCGTACACGACAGTCCATCGCTACTGCACCACCCGATGCCGGTGTCAGCAGGTATACCGCGGTTTCTGCGCCCACGCCACGACGGCCGCCGGGTACACCGCGGCGAACACCACGGAAAACGAAAGAGACATGATGTCTGTCCTGTTGTTATTGAGTCTGTACGTCTCGTTAGGCTCTATGTGTACTGATGTAGTTCCTCCCTCTCTCTCTGTCCCGCATTTCTATCTTCGTTCGTATTTGTACATTTTTTGGCAATCCATCCTCACGCATGACGATCTGCTACAAACTACTCCGCGTAAACACTCTTGACCTCGTACATCTTCGTGTCCGCTTTCGGCGGCGTCTCGGTGCTGTACACGGAATCGACCTTGTACATCTTCGTCGTCGCCGCAGCGAACTGGTTCTCGGCGACTGCAGGTGCTCCCGTAGTGGCCCCTGCGGTCGTCTTCTTGGAGGCAGCAGCGCCTTTGCCCCACGACTGGCCAGCGAGTTTCTGTGCCGACGGGGCAGTCGCGCCGGACGTGACCCACTTGCTCGCGATACTCGCGGCGCGCCCGTCGGGAATACAGATGAAGTCGCGCGCGCCGTCCCGCTCGCCATCATAGATGTAGTACCCCTTGCGCTCGAACTGCATGATGTCGCCCTTCTTGAGCGCAGTGACGTTCGCGTCGGTGAGCGCGTCGACGACGAACTCGGTCGTCGGGGTTACGAAGTCGCCGAGCGAGTCGTTCTCCTCGAGACTCTTCTTAGTGATGAGGTAGTCGTAGTCGAGTAGACGGACTGGCGCAAAGTCCGTCTGCGCGAGCCATGTGATCTTCTTCTTCGTCTTCTTAAAGTCGCCCTCGAGGAAGAGCTCCATCTCGAGCGCGGTCACGACGCCGGAGGCGTCGACGGACTTCTTGCGCACGAAGGCGTTGCCCCAGTCCATGAGTGTGATCTCCTCGTTGTCCTCAAACGAGAGCGCGTCCTCCTGCTCGACGAAGATCGTGGAGGAGAAGAGCGTCTGCTTCGTGCCGACATCAGGGTTCTTCTTGTGCAACGGCAGAGTTTTGGTCTCGCTCTTGGGCCCGTTGGTGATGGTGACCTTGACGCTGCAAAGGATCGTCAGTCTTAAACTCGCACGGACATGTCGAGTAACGCACGCCTTGTCCTTTGCGATAGCCCAAAGGCGCGGAGCGATGGGGTCGATGACCTTCTTGTTGATCGCCCATATGGAGTCCCACTCGAGCGCAACGGTCGATTGCGAGGGACCCTGCAGCAACATGTACTGCTTGATGGCCTCGACGGTCATACCACGACGACGCACGCCGCGCACAGTCGGGAAGCGCGGGTCGTCCCATCCGCGCACGAGGTTCTGGTCGACGAACCAATGCAACTTGCGCTTCGACAGCAGCGTGAACACGAAGTTCAACCGGCTGCACACGCGCTCACTAAGTCATCTGTCAACAAGGTCAAGTCGAAGAGACGCACCTGAAGTCCCAGACTTCGACCTTGCGCAGGCCCAGCGCGTCGAGCATCCACTGGTACTGCGGGTTCCGATCGCGGTACTCGTTCGTCCTGAGCGCGTGCGTGACGCCCTCGAGCGCGTCGACGATTGGGCACGCAAAGTCGTAGATGGGGTACACCTTCCACTTGTCGCCCGTGCGGTGGTGCGGCATGTCGTTGCAGCGGTAGATGACCGGGTCGCGCATCGCCTTGTTAGGGTCGTCGACGCTGATCTTTGCGCGCAGACACCAGCGCTTGCCCTCGGTGGTGCCTTTGGTCATCTCGGCGAAGCGGGCGAGGTTCTCCTCGATGGACGCGTCGCGCCGCTTGGACGCAATACCGTCCATACGTTGTGCCCGCATCTGTTACGGTCGTCAGCTAATGAGCTACAGTGAAAGGGATGGACGCACGTCAACTTGTTCGGTGTCGTCGCAGTAGGCCTTACCACGCTTGATTATCTCGACGGCGTACTCGTACAGCTTTTCGAACCAGTCCGATGTATGGGTGATGACATCGCCGCGGATTCCCAGCATCTCGAGGTCTTCAAGGATCGTTTGCTCGAACTCGTCCTGCAGCAATACAGTCAGCACCCAACCATTTAGCATCGCAAGTGGAAAATACGAACCCTCTCCTTGGTCGGGTTGGTGTCGTCAAAACGAACGATGAACTTGCCGCCGTACATTTCCTTTCCGAAGAAATAGTTGAGCATGGCCGCCTTCGCATGACCGATGTGCAGGTAACCACTGGGCTCGGGCGGGAAGCGCGTAACGACCTTGCCGTGGACGGCGCCTGGGAGACCGAGCGCAAAGCTAGCGGAGGTGGTGCTGGACTTTGCCTACAGACAGCGGTCGTGTTAGCGTATGGTACGTTCGAGTCATATACGACACGTGCCTTGTTGTATTTCGCGTCTGTGAGCTGGGCGAGCGCGTCCACGGTGCTGGCAAGTCCATCGATGTAGCTTATCCAGCGGCTGAGATGCGGATGCTGGCCTGATTTGAGGACACCCAGTGCTTTCGAGCTGCCTGCCAAATCGTCAACGCGTGATTAGAATGTCGGGCGAAGCGCACTCTTAATCGCGCCCCAGACTGCAAAGTCTGCGACGGAGAGTTCGTGACCCGCGAGCAGGGTGCGGAAGGCGAGATGGTCGTCGACCGTGTCGATCGCTTTCGTGATCTCTGGAAAGGGCGTCGACGGCGTCGCGAGTGCCCGCGCGATGTCGATGAACGACGCGGACTGGGGCGCGTTCAGCTAGCTAGTACGAGAAATTTATGAGATATGGGACCTTTGTGGATGCTCCGGCGACGTTTGTGCCCTTTACGAGCGCGTCGAGGACGGCATCGAGCCCTGTGGCCTTTGCGCCGGACGCGTCAGTGTGCTCGAGCGACTTGTCTGCGTCGAACGAGAGTGGGACTCTGAGATAGGATGCGAGCGCGAGTGCGGCGTATGGGAACGGGCTCTCTGTGAGCGCGAGCGCGAGACCGGGCATGGCTGGAGTCAAGAGGCGTCGGCCGTCGGGAAAATGTGCCGAAGGTGCGCATACAAATTGACCTCACTTGACCAGGCTCTGGAGCGCTCCTTTCCGAGTCATTCCTTCCTCTCCCTCTGCCCGCCATGTTCTCCGTCCGCGGCGCCCACACAAGGCTGCACCCAACAGCCCTCGTCCGCGGCTTCTCCTCAAAAATGCTGTAAGCTGCTCGCCGTTCTGCTCGGCGCCGCTAACCCCGTGGTCCAGCGCCGACCCGTCGCAAAAGTACAGGCCCTACAAGCCTATACAGCTCGCAGACAGACAGTGGCCCTCGCGCGTCACTCGTTCAGCGCCCCACTGGCTCGCGACGGACCTCAGAGACGGGAACCAGTCGCTCGCAAACCCAATGACCATCCCGCAAAAGACCCAGATATTCGAGCTCTCCCTCCAATGCGGCTTCAAGGAGATCGAGGTCGCCTACCCCGCAGCCAGCGACACCGACTTTGCCTTCGTGCGCGGCCTCATCGAGAAGAAAATGGTCCCGGACGACGTATGGCTCCAGGTGCGTGCACTCTCCGCCCAACGCCCGCATGACCTCACACAAGCTTCCCTAGGTCCTCACCGCCGCGCGCGAAGACCTCATCCGTCGCACAGTCGACTCCGTCGCGGGCTCCAAGCTGGCCGTCATCCACATGTACAACGCCACCGCGCCCACTTTCCGCGACGTCGTTTTCCGCAACACCATGGAGGAGACAATAGCGCTTGCAGTCAAGCAAACAGAGCTTGTCCGTAAGCTCACCGACGAGTGCTCCGCCAAAACCGGCACGCATTTCCGCTACGAGTACAGCCCGGAATGCTTCACCCAAACCGAGCCCGAGTTCGCGGTCGAGGTCTGCGAAGCGGTCAAGAAGGCATGGGGCAAGGCGGGCTCGGACTACGAGAACAAGATCATATTTAACCTTCCCGCCACTGTCGAGGTCGCACCACCAAACCACTACGCTGACCAGGTCCGCCCTGCACGCACTTTGCAGAACCCAAACGCTCACATTGTACACACAGGTGGAGTACTTCTGCCGGAACATCTCTGAGCGCGAGAAGATCACCATCAGCTTGCATCCGCATAACGACAGAGGTGTGTACCTGCGCATACACAAGGACAGCTTGCTGAACGACATTAGGCGCCGGCGTGGCCGCCGCGGAACTCGGTCTCCTGGCTGGCGGTGACCGTGTAGAGGGTTGCTTGTTCGGTAACGGCGAGCGCACGGGAAACGTCGACCTCGTCACCCTCGCCCTCAACCTCTACACGCAAGGCGTCGCGCCCAACCTGGACTTCAGCGACATGCAGCATTGTATCGACGTCGTCACGCAGTGCAATGACCTGCCCGTACACCCGCGTCACCCGTACGCGGGCGAGCTCGTCTTCACCGCGTTCTCCGGCTCCCACCAGGACGCGATCAAGAAGGGTTTCGAGTCGCAGACAAAGCGCCACGCCGCCGCCGCCGCGGAGGGCAAGCCGCAATACTGGGACATGCCGTACCTGCCCATTGACCCGGCAGACATTGGCTGCAACTATGAGGCCGTCATCCGCGTCAACTCGCAGTCTGGCAAGGGCGGCATCGCGTACATCGTCAAGCAGCACATGCAGCTCGACATGCCGCGTCGCATGCAGATCGCGTTCTACCAGGTCATCCAGGACATTGCGGATCGCGAGGCGCGCGAGATGTCTATTGAGGACATCACTACTGCTTTCCGCAAGACGTACTACCTGGGCTCGCAGCACGAGGGTCGTCTGGCTCTTCGCTCCTTCAAGGTCTCGACCGTTGAGGGCTCCAGCGCGGACGATGCAGACGCACCTCGCCGCTTCGATGGTACGGTGACGGTCGACGGCGTGCCGCGTGTTATTCGTGGTGACGGTAACGGCCCTCTGTCTGCACTCCTGGACGCACTGCGCGAGAACCTCGAGGTCGATCTGCACATCCGCGAGTACACTGAACACAGCATCGGCCAGGGCACCTCTGTCAAGGCTGCATCCTTCGTCGAGCTCACGGACCCGAAGGCGGACCCGCGCGACAAGAGCAAGGCATGGTGGGGCGTTGGCATCGACTCTGATATCGCTGGGTCTGGGCTGCACGCCGTCATCAGCGCTGTAAACGCGTCTCTTGGCGACCGTGCGCTGCCCGAGCTCAAGCTGAACGTCGGGTACAGCACGCGCAGCGGGCCGGCGGACGTGGCGTCGAAAGTGCTCAACGGACTGCAGCTGGAGATCCCGCGCAGAATGCAGGCCGCTTTCTTCGAGGTTGTACAGCGCGCGGCGCGCGAAACCAACAACGAGATCTCTGCAGACAAGCTTGTAGAGCTCTTCCGCCAAACGTACTTCCGCGACGCGCAGAAGGTCCAGCTCGGCGGCTTCAAGGCCGAGCAGACCAGCGCTGACGGGCGCAGACGCCTGGAGGTCGAGCTCGTCGTCGAGGGCGCGAGCAAGCAAGTCGTTGGCGAAGGCAACGGCCCGCTGTCCGCGCTTCTGGCTGGTCTGCAATCGCAGGTCGACGGGAATATCGTTCTGCGCGAGTTCTCCGAGCATTCGATCGGCGAGGGCGCGGATGTACAGGCTGCGTCGTACATCGAGCTGCAGTTCACGAGCAACGATGGTGCGAAGCGTAGCGCATGGGGCGTTGCCGTCGACGAGGACATCACCGCGTCTGGCCTCAAGGCCATCCTCAGCGCGTTCAACGGCCTTGACGTCCCGCTGAAGAACTGAGTGCACATTCGCAAAAACGTACAACCCGGCACACGGCTTGGATCTCCCCGCTATCTTCCATCTGTAGTATGTAGCGCACATTCACAGAAAAATGCAAACGCTCGTCAGAGCTTGGATGAATTACCTAATTTGTGTCTCCCATGTTGGTGCACGGACCTCCGCGGAAAGTGAGCGGAGGCTGAATGTGCCCCGCAGTCGGTGATAATGATGATTCCTGCTGCGCCATCGCGGAAAGAACGGTACAGTGTCGGGTCAAATGTTACAGACAAGTGTACAGGAACAAGGGATAAGAAAGCGATCGCTCATGGGAGGAGACGCGACTGATGAGGGCGGTCAATAACGAAGAAGGACATGCAACTTTACACGCACCGAGGATGACGGGGCTACACCAGGTTGAGCACTAGTTGAAACGAACTCGTGTTGATTCTCATTCGAAATCTCCTCCAGTGACTTGCCCATTGTCTCGGGTAGCAGGAGTGTAGAAAAGACCCCGCTCAGCATGAAGAAACCAAAGGCTATTAGGCTGCGCAGCGTACGGGGCCGAGTGACAGCATGAGAAAGTGTGACGCGGGATCAAACGGCACGCACATCTTATTTAGTCCCTTGGCCGGATTTTCCGGGTCGTCCAGGTGGTAGAAGGCTCCCTGCGCAATGATGGCACCGAGCTTCCCACTCGCCGCACAGATGCCGTGTGCCGTAGAACGGTACCGCGTTGGAAAGGCTTCGCCGGGAACGATGAAAGTTGTGGTGTTCGGCCCCTGGAGGAAAAGGATCAGTCACGCAGAGGCAATGCGTGCGAACGTGCGTACAAAATTCTGGAAAAAGTTGGCCAGGCAGTAAAGGGCGACGAAAGCGCCGTTGCTGAGCGTAGCAAACCGAAATCCCATGACTGCACGACATTAGCCGCGATGTGCAGGAACTGTGCATTGTGCTGACTCACTCAAGAAGATTATGGATGTTATGCTGAACCCCAATAACTGGATGGGCTTTCTCCCCAACCGGTCAATGAAGAAAAAGGCGACCCAATAGCCCGGTATGAGCCCAGCAACAGCAAGAACGACGTTGCCCGTCGACACCGTCCAGAGGATCTCGACGACGTTGCTTGAGATCATACGGTCTGTACCTGTCACATTCCCCTTCCCTCCTGGGAAAACGTCTTCCAGTACAACGCTAGAATTCAGCCCAAGACCGTAGAATGCGATCTGCAATTCCACGATCAGCGCGGCAGCGGAGCGTGCAATCGCCGGAGACTCACATCCAAAGCAAACCACGAATAAGCAGCCGCAAAGAGAATCTGGAGAAGCATTGAACGTCATGTAGAGGCTTGGATTCAGACACATGTTGATGCTGACCTTCGCATTCTCGAGTCTAGAAAAGTGTTGGAGAAAATCGCGTCGGGTTGCAAGGGGTGCTTGTATGCGCTTCATAGGTGCATCTGGGTCGACGATATAGGTTCCTGTCTGTTTGATGAACTCGTCGACGTCCTGTGTCGCCTTCAGGAGATTGCGTTCGATGTCCATGGTGAACCGAGGCGTCTCCGGAATCGTAAGTCGGAAGTACAGAGCGATGGCGCCAGGTACACATCCCAAACCCAGTAGCAGGCGCCAGCAGAAGTCAACATTCTTGGGGTCTTCCAGGATATGTTGCTTAAATGCTGCCACAACGATGACGGCGACCAGGGATGCAGCTGAGTGCGTGGCATCGTTAGACATCACCCGCTTCTTGAATATTGCGATCGTACCCAGATTCCCGAATCCCTGCGTAGCGAATACAGCGGTCATTAGACGGCCACGCGTTCTCGTTGCGGCAAATTCAGACGAAATGACAGCTACGCCAGAGATTAGCAATAGCCCACAGTATAAGTATGTTACTAGCCAGATAAAGGATAATCGCCTCCGATCCCGACTCCCATCTGCATTGCGGTAAACATATCGTATAGGCGTTTCAGAATCAACGAAACGGCCTCACTATTACCCTCCACATTATGAGGACACCCGCGATGGACGCCGCGGGTCCCTTGCCACTCACAGCTTGCCCTAGCGTGCCGATGATAATGATGCAAAGCTGTGGAGCATGAGTCACTGTTAGATGAGGTTCTAAACATCTGTAAAAATTGTTTGCTCTGGAGCGGAGCCTAACGCTCCGACCGCTCCCGTTGCTCTGAAGCATCTGGAGCGGGGAAGCGTTCGGAGCAAACGCCCGGTTTGGTACCGGTTCCGCACCGAACGCTCCTGTTTCTCCCATCGCTCCGAACGGACTTGTGACTTTTTCGTGCTCGTAGGCTATCTGAATATAAGTTAATCCAGAAATTTCGCTTTACTGTCGGGGAAATGAACCTTTCGACACCGTTAAGACAAACGAGCCTCCAATTGTCTTATCTCGGAGCCGCTCGGCTGCTGTGTGCCTCTTGTCCGCTGACCACCACGACGCCAAGGACCTCGATCGCCGCTGCCTTCGTGACTGTCGTCCAGCACGCAACTCCCACCCACGCTTATCACACGCTATCGGTGGTGAGTATTTACTGTTTATTTCCAGTCGTCAACTCAAACCCTCGTGCAGTCGTCGACGCGTCGACGCTGCCCTGCATTGCCCCAACGCGCCACCACTGGCACATGTACGCCACGCGCCCTCGGTGCGTCTTCCTGTACTGTCTAGCTCGCCGTCTAACCTTGCACACTGCTCAGATCCACCGACGGTGCCATGCGCGAAGCGTTCCAGCGCTGGATCGCCATTGAACAAAGGGAGGCCATTTTTGGGCTGGTTATGCTGGCCACGTCCCGTCACGCGCACGTTCAGCGGGTGTGCTACTCGGCGCTGTTTGCGAGTCAGAGTGCGCGCGCTCGCTGACGTGCCGCGCGCGGGTTCGTGGCTATAGCACCCGACTTTTTTGCCATTAAGCCATCCGCTTAATGGCAAAACACTGCCACCGAGCGCTTGCCCGCAGGTGCGCGCTTCGTGCTACGCGCCGAGGACCTGACTTACTCATTTGTCACAGGGTACAGTGTGCGATGCTATCAGCTACAGAGGACCTAGTATATTGTTCGATAGGCCGGTTTATCTACAAAGTTATTAATCCAGAACTCGGGCCAGCGTTCGAATACATTGTCGACATTCAAGTGCAGCGGTATCGAGGGCTTGTGCCCGCTCAGCTTCACCATGAGATGACAGCTGCGTCGAAGATCCACCGCTTCAACAACAGCAGCCTGCCGAACACCGCTGTGTGCGTGTAAGGGCGAGGTCCGATGGTCTGCAAGGCAGCAAAGGAACTCTCTATAAACGAAGTGTGAGGCATGACGAGGAATGTACATGACGAGTCATA
>KV426126.1:12997-90669 GCA_001632375.1 Exidia glandulosa HHB12029 | reverse complement strand
GCGTGGCAGATATCGCGCGCACGCGCCAGTCCGATTTGCTGCTGAAGACCGCCTGCTCGTAGTTCGTCGTGGTGACGACTTGGAGCGTGTCGCCGTGCACGTTGGTCGTCTGCGTCTGGACTGCCGTGACCTGAGCAGCCGCCTCTGTGCTCTTCTCCAACTCAGCCATCTGCTGACGCTGAACCGACGGCGCCGCGATTTCCTGACCGAGGATAATATCGCGGATTTCACTCGCCGTAAGCGAGGCGACGTTGACGCTGTTGCGCTTGCCGAAGTCCGCAAGAATCAAGTCCTTGAGCGCGAGCTCGACCTTGACCCACTCCTCGTCGGAAAGCGTCGGCCATACGAAGTGAGGCTCGGTGATGGTCGACTTGTCCGGGCGCAGGATGATCTTCGCCTTCTCGTTGTTGACATGCAGACCGCGCAGCAGAAGAATGAGACGAGAGAATGCCGTGTAGCTGGAGATGGACTTGAGCCAGTCATCGTAGAGGTTGAACAGCACCATCTGCGGTTGGGTCGCGCGCAGAATAAGGTCGCCGAACTTCTCCATCTTTAAGCATGCCTGGAACGGCAGCTGGAGCTCACTGCCCTTGATGACGATGTTCGGGAAGTCGAGCAAGTGCACCTCGAGGGGGTCGAGCATGCCCTTGCGCGTAACGATGACCTGCTTGGGCTGTTCTTCGACTGGTAACGACCGAACCAATGCGGCGACTTCTTCGGCAGTCTTCCACTTCGCGAGCTGACCGAGACGTTTCTGACCGGCCCACACGCTCGTGTGGATGATCTTCAAGAACAACTGACCAGAGCGCGGGTTGAAGATGAAGATGGCACCGTCTAAGTACAATGTCAGTCCTCCGCATATGACTAAGTGAGGTGCACGCACTGATCGGCTTGGTGGTCAAGTTGCCCTCGAACGTCTTGTGGATCGTGACACGGTAGACATTCGTGTCGTCGACGAACCAGATGATCTGGTTGGAGAACAACTCCGAGTAGTTCTGGCTGTTCAGGTACGGTTCCGTCGGCTCGGACGAGTACAGCTGAAGACCCTTGCGGATACGTTCGCGCAAGACGTGGCACGCCGGGTTCGCCTTCATGATCTTCGCCATGGCTTGCTGGATGAGGGGCTTCATGCCAGGGAACCAGTTGCCGAATGAAGACCACAGGTTGTAAGCGAGGTCCATGCCGATCATGACGCCTGTCGGCGACGGATACAAGCTCATCGAGTCGGACACGTAGTCGAGGAATTTGGCACGCGTGTAACGTTCGATGTCGTGCGAGTCGAAGTCGCCCCAACGCAACTGTATGTCGAGCCAGAACTTGTTGCTGGTCGTTCCGTCGTAAGTGTCCTTGCTCTGCAAAGTCATCAGCTTCGCCGTCGACCAAGCGCGCTGCATGCACATACGTCTGTTACGAGCGACGGCCGAGAGATGTTCCACTTGTACGCCGAGAAGAGCAAGATGTCCGCGCACGAACTGATCGGACGTTAGAACAAGGTACATGAGTAAGGGCTGGAGAGTAACGCACGAGTTCATCTTGTAACTCTTACGAGGATGGATGGTCTCCTTCTGCACTGTCTCAATCTGCAGCGCCTCCATTTCTTGGTCAAAGACTTGGCACTGAACGTGTGGGTCAGCCTTTCTGTTTGCCTTCGATGCGGAGAGTCACTGACCAGATCCATGACGACGCTTTCGTGGACTGGAGAGAGATGTTAGTGGCAAGTCCGAAAGTAAGGTCGAGATCGCGTACTCTTCTGCCACAAATGAGCACGGAAAATCTGAATCAAACTGATCTTCAGCGTGGGGATCTTGCCGTGCCTGCAGCAGTCGTTAGCATTGACTTGTGGTCCGTAGGTAGGCTACGCACATGAAGATACCAGTCAGATCGAGCTGGACCTGGAAACCGACGTAGACGTTCGCGCGGTTGATCGTAGGACTCCACCAGAGTGTGAAGCGACGATTGGGGATTTGGTTCAAACCGGACCGTTGAGCGTTGGTCAGCTTCTTGTAACGCATGGACTCTTCGAAGCCAGAGGCCTTCTCCCAGAACAAACCCTCCCACGTGGGGAAGTACGTGCCCTTGAAAAGAGTATGCTCCAGGATGCCCTCAACACCACCCAGCGCCGCAATAACATCCACACGGTAGTTGTTCAGCTGCCACAGCTTACCGTCATGGCGTTGTGATGTCCACCAGAACGGATTACTGACAGCAGAGGTTAGACGCGAAAGGAATCCGGTGGTCCAAGACTTACTGTTTCAGCAACTGGTATTGCTTCCAGTCTGTACGAACACGCCAACCACGGTCGTACGCGAGTCTGCAAAACAGTTGGCAAGACGGCATGAACGTCCGTAAGAGCTACGCACGTATGACGGTCCTTCTGGAAGAGCGTGTTGATACGCGGAATACCGCGATCCCAGCTGTCCTCGAGATCCTCCAGGGTCAAACGACGATTCTGCGCGTTCGCCTCCTTTCGCTTCATCGAGTATTCAGACCAAACCCGCGCTGAGTCCTGGAACTCGGCCTCCCACGGTTGAAGATAACGGTACAAGTTCGGAATGAGCTGATCCTCCTCGTGCGACATGCCGGCGCGGAAGTGAGTGACTACAATATGTCAGCGACGACGCCTATGGATGAGAGCTATACTGACCAGTCACATCCGTCTGCTTAGACCAGCGAAGATCACTTTGAGGAATCAGGACGTGGCCCATGGAAAGCATGCCCAGACCGCCAAGTTCCTGCGGTCTTTTCAGCGCTTGAGCACATACTGCGCTATGTCTCCACGAACCTTCGGAGTGTAGAAAACAACGGGCGGGAAACGAGAAGGCATCTTCGAGTTCAAGCCGATCTTGACACGCGTCTGGATCTTGTTCTCCGCCTTGACCAATGCGTCGAGGAGCTCGTTGGTGTGGATGACAGCCTCGCGGTAGTAGGTCATCAAGCCGATCAAGGCTGTGTTCCACTTGTTGACGATCTTAGAGAACGTGGTGGACCCAGAGCTCATCAAGACCTGGCGGATACGGTTGTTGAACTGCTGGATACCTATCAAAGGACAATCAGCAACGGTGTGAGGTTGACACGCCATGCAACTTACCATCGTCGGAAACGCGAAGGAACGCCTGGGCGGTACGCTCCTTGGTTTGCTCGTTCGTCAAGTTCCACACGCCGTCCTTCAACGAGAACTGCTCTCCGTTCATGGTGCGAAGCTTGGGCAGGATGCGGACCTCGAAGCCGGACATGGAGAAGAGCAACTGGGGGTTGTCTCTCGAGTAGACACTGACGTACGTGTCCTCCCACTCGATAGTTGTCAGCGAGCGCGGCAAGCTCTGCTTGACGTTCCAGAAAACGGCGCGACCGAGGTTGACATCGTGCTTGATCAAACGCATGCGACAATCGCGCGGCCAGCAACGCTTGTTGTTATACCCAATGACGTTGTTGTTCGTCGGGTCGGGGTTGGCGCTGAGGTACCGCTGAATGAGGTCGCGGGCCTCGTCCGCGGTGAAGCGGAAGAGAATATGGATGCGGTCGACGTATCGGGAATACAGACGAACGGGGTGGCGCGTCTCGGTAGCCGTGTCGCGGTACTGCAGGAAGTTGTTGGGCATCTGGGGTGGCCCAGCCATTTCGCTTGCGCGTTGAAGACCGAGGATGAGAAGATCGAGGACCAGACCGTAGTACTGGAAGACGAAGGCCGAGAACTGGAGACCGCGAATCATACCGTACGCGTTCGTGTGTGCCATGTCTGAACATGGCTGTTAGCTCGTGATCACGATAAACAAGCGTAGACGCACCCTTGTAAGTGAGGACTGCCGCAAACGTGAGTAGACCGAACACAACAGAGACGAATTCGACGTACCACAGTTGTTCTTGCCGGTGATGTACGACGCGAGGTTGTGGTCCATAATAAGACGCAGAAGATGGTTGAGCGTAGTCAGGTCGATCTTCTCGTACACCTTCGACAACACGGTCTCCATGAGGACGTTGCACTCGCCCTCGCTCGTCTCCCAGATGTCCGTCAGGTTGTTGATTCCCTGGCACCACTTGTAGACGAGCAGTGGCGGCGGCTCCGTGTCCGCAGGCTTGATCCAAGACGGGAACAAGCCTCGCTTGTCGGCCCTGTAACTATGTTAGATGCCAGATACGCAACCTCAAGTAAGGGGCCGGGCTTACTCGAAGAACAAGAACTGGTCGAGATACTAGACAAGTAATCAGTAGTGACCAGTGGACGACTAGAAAGAACGTACTGCATCCGTGATCTTCTCGATGGGTTCGACGTCGTAGCACGGAATGAGCTTGTCGTATGTGTCGAAGAACTCTGCAAGGACAGTCAGCGTTAAGACGCAGTACGAGTGGAAATCACTGACCAATGCCGACTTCCTTGAACGTCTGCTGCGTCAGGAGAAGACGCTTGATGCGCGACAAACACTCGTGTGGGTTATCGTATGCTTGTTCGATAAGAGCGAGCTCCTCGCGCTGCGACTGATTCAAACGGCCCTTGACGCTGTACGCCTCCTTCAGCTTCTCGAGGGCGAGAACGAGTAGCTTCGTGTCGTGCTTATACGAGAGCGGCCTGGGGACGCTGTTAGGTTGTCGATGCAAGAGAAAGTATAGGAAACGCACGGGAAGGGGATGGGCGCGAATTTGCGACTCTCGAGCCAATGCACGGTAGAGGTATAGATGGCCACGGCTTCCTCTGCGCTGATGTACGGGCCGTCCTTGAGATATGCGTGCTGGCGCTCCTGCTCGGCCTTCAGGTAAAGACGCGTAAGACGACCAAGGTTCTTTTTGACAACGGCCTTGTCGACTGTAGCACCGCGACGAATGCGCTCGCGGTTGTAGTGCGCAACCCTGAGGGGCATGAATAACCTCTACCATTAACAAGGCACAGATGCACGTACGATGTCCACCAGTCAGCCTTGCTCTTGATGTAGCGCAAGATGATGTTCTCGATAGCCGTCGGCATGCCGGGAACCTTCCACGGGACTGTTGGGGGTGTTATGAGTCTGGACCTGGTCATCGACGAGCACGCTGGTCACGTACTGTTCGCCTTCCAGCAACGCCACGCCTCGGATAAGTGCTGCAAGATCGTCTTCGCCTTGTTCTGCTTGATGCTCTCGGGCATCATGTCGAGGATGTCGTGCATGACCGCCGCACGGAGCTCTAGATCGTAGTGCGACTCCACGCGCTGTTTCGTCACGGTCTTCGCGATGCCCTTGCTGTTACGACCCTCGAACTGACGAGCGAGCAGGTTACCGAGCCAGCGCTCGAGCAGCGGGACGATGCCGCGCATGAAGAAGAGCCAAACGCGCCAGCCGGGAGCCCAGAACCCAACACCGGGGCCCTTGCCAACGGGACCCGTGTTGAAACGGTAGTAGATCAAGTGCTTGAGATCCTTGCACATACGGACTTGACGCATGAGCTACGGGGCGAGTGAGTTGCGTTGCATGAACCAAAAGAATACGACTAACCTTGTACTTGTAACGGTACATACCCGTCAGCGCACCGATGTGCGCAAAGATGTACTGCAGCGCATCGGCGAGCTGGAACGCATCGACGTTGCCGAGACGGTACTGAACGTGTGCGTCGACGATGAGCTTGGTCAAACGCAGGATCTCTCGGCAGAGATGGAAGGCATTGCCGAAGCGGGACTTCTTGCGCTCCTTCGTCGTCAACGTCTTTACGGGCTTCAAGTTCAGGTTGTAGTCCAGATGCAGGTAGTTCAAGTTCTATGATAACTGTTAGCAAGGGAAGAGTGCGACAAAACAAGACGGCGAACCTTGCGGTGGATCAACAGGTTGAGCATATTGTAACCCTGGCGGCAGATCTGAAGGCCGGCCTCTACCCAGTCGAGGCGCGTAGTCTGGAAGAATTTGGTGTTCTTCAGTTCGCGGAACAGGTTCTTCTTAACCATTGCCTTCGGCGGCCGGCGCTTCAGCTCGTTGAGGACGAAGCACTTCAGCAGCTTCTGGTACGACACGCGGACTTTGACGGGCTGGCCTGGCGGGCAATGCTCGAGGTACCAGTTCTTGACGAGCGGGATGTCCTCCGCGCGACGGGTGTGCCCGCTGCGGCGGTTGTAAGGCTCCGGCGCCCACCAGAGCGCGATGCCGTCGGCGGTGTACTCGCTTTCGAGAGGCTTGTCCTCGAAGAACGGCGCGACGTCGGCGTCGATCTCAAAGTCGTCGTCGTCTGCAGAGTTCGGCCCGAAGATAGTGTCCTCGTGCGTGACGAGCGGGGCGTTCTTCGGAGCGTACGAGCGTGCAGCTATCGGGTTGATGAGCGGGTCGAAGTAGAATGCAGGCAGGTCGGGGTCCTCCGTGCGGATGTAGACATTCTTCGGGACATGATATGTCGAGATGTGTACGGAGCGCGGTAACGAGTTGTAGAGGTGCGGGAACGCGACCTTGTACTCCGTGCGAATCTGCTGACGGATGATGACCTTGTTGATGTCGTTGAACTCGTTCCAGTCCTCGTCGAACGCGTCCATGTCGCGGTAGAGCGGCTCAAACTTGGGACCGCCAGGGATGGCGACGTTGAGTGCCTTTGCGGTAAAGAACGCCTTCTTGTCGAAGAGGTACGACGAGTTGACGTCCGTTACATCAGAAAGCAGCGTGCGCCCGAAACGATATAAGTTCGCCATGACCGGCAGGTCGAGCGACCAGTATTTGTACGACGAGCCGTTCACGGACTTGGTGTCGACGAGCGGCTTGGCATCGTAGAACCAGTCGATGATCGCCTTGTCCTCTTCCTGGTCGAGCTCGAGCTGGATGGCCTCGAGCGGCTCAACGTCGAGCACGTTGTCGCCGTAGTCGAGCGGCGGCTCCTCGTCGTCGAAGGGCGGGAAGCGCATGCGCTTGAAGTGGCGTCTGTCGCGCTTCTCTCTGCGCATGGCGAGCCACATAGAGCTCCACTGGGCGTGGTAGACGGGCTCGATGACGCGCGGGACGTCGTTGACGAAGGTAATGGCGCCGGTGATGTGGTAGAGCACTGGGACCTCGCGCACCTGTTCCCAGGGGAACGGCATGTTCTCGAGCAGCTTGAGCACGGCGTGGGGAACGTATTTGAGCGCGCCGAGATGGACGCGCTTGTCGTTCCGGAACTTGCGGTTGCTCATATCTCCATGGTCCTTGATAATTTTACGAACGTGCTCTGGCGGCAGGTCCTGATACCCATAAGTATTTTAGCGAGCCTGGGCAACGCGCGCGCACCTGTTTGCCCGAGTCTATGAAGCCCACGCGTCGCTTGTCGCTGTACCGCTTGGTCTGCATTTGCACCCATTTGTGGGACTTTTGAGCCAGCTGTTCTGGCGTTAAGCGGGAGCTGGACGCGCCCTGCGTCGTCCCTGAGGGCATTCCAGGCGGCGGCGGCGGGGCCGGCATGCCTGGCGGTGGCCGTACCGACATGGTTCGGGAGAACGTAAGGTGGCTCCGACCGAACTGACTCTGATCCCAAAAGGAACCGGGCGAAGTCACAAAACTAAGCAAAATTCTTCGTTCACCTTTGTTTATATCTATCGAGAGTACATACTATTACTTGGCGTGTAGATAACGCCGAAGAAATATGGAATCAAGCAAACGTAGCAAATCCAGATGTAGGTACTTAGTTCTACTGGCCGGTGGCAAGTTCGTAGCGCGAAGAAATGAGAACCTGCGCTTGACTAATTACCCATAGCGGAGCATTCTGACCATTCAGCGCCAGCGTTTCGAGCCGCCGTGGCGCAGTGTCATCGCCCTCCCATCGGTCGACATCAACTGTCCTCCAGCGAACAAATGGCATTAGACGCTCGTACTCCTCATCGAGCACAGACCCATTGGTGGACAGTATGACTGATGAGAGCTTCGGCCATACTTTCTGTTGGACCCAGACGGCTTCGGCGGTGAAAAAATCAGAGCAGACCTCATAGGGCTCGTCGCACTCGTAGCCAAAAAGGTCGAACTGCAGACTCTCCACATTGAGGAGTGTCTTAAACAGTACCAGTTCTGAGAGGGATACATCCCCCGACAGCGTGAGTGATACGACAGTGTCAGCGGCCATGTCGAGGAATGGCTGGACGACGTCAGCTATCGTGTCTTGGGTTTCCATGGTCAGGTGTCGAAGGTTCGGTACGTGTAGTCGGTGCATCCGCCGCCAGATAGTGCGGCTGCTGATTAGCAGGGATGCTGAGCGCAGATTCGGCAGCGATATCGCGGATTTTGGGATGTCTGGTCCCTTTTCGTGGCTATCAAACGCAAGGAGGAGGGATTCCAGTGTCGGCGCGACTGTTAGTAGTAGTCGCCACACGAGGTCGAATCGAGGGTGGTGCCACAGCCGCAGAGATGTCAGGGCTGGGAATGAGACACGTGCGGGGATTGAGATGACATTCGGGCCCCAGATAGTCAGCTCGCGCAGCGCTGGTGCAAAAGGGAGGTAGCCGTCGTCTGCATCTCTATGAGCAGGACGGGCGATGTCGACGACGATGCACAAGCGCTCAACACGCGGTAGTGGCATACGCAATATCTGGAGTTCGTAGCCGTCGGTAGAGTTATCAGGTAGCCAAAGCTCGAAGGTCCGCCAGCGTCCAGCGTGCACTGCGACAGCTTGCAGAATCCATACCTCCGCAACGCAGCCTACCCAGTCATCGACACCCGCCCAGGAGATAAGTACGTCGAGCGCAGATGAATGCGACCTTGCTAGCAGCAACTTCACTCTGTTGTGATGCTGCTTGCCCGTCTCGTCGTCCTCCATATCCGACGGCGCAGATATATACGTCCACAAGGTCGACTGCTGCAGCGCGACATTTCGCCACTTAGAGCAAACGGCCGCGAGGCAGAACGGGGCCATCGTGAGGGCTTCGTTATAGCAATCGACGGCTTTCGTCGTCTCCCTGAAGTCGGCAGGAAGCGCCGTAACCTCCTCGAAAATGTACGACAGGAGCTCTGCTGGCATCCTACGTAGAAGCTCGCGTCGATAGTTCATGCGCATCTGGGCGACGTGGTCGGCTGCCTGCTGCTGCCGCTGGCGCATGCCGTGCAACTCGCCGTCGAAGTCGTCCACCGCCGAGCGAGCCTGTTCGAGGACTAGTACGGCTTCTGCACGGGCGCGCTCGAGCGCAGCAACACGCAATTCGAGCTCTGCGGCATCGGCTTGCTCGCGCAGGATGCGTTTCCAGCGAGCAGCGTCGGTGTCGGGCGGCATAGTGGTTGTATGTGGACAAGAGTCGGAGTCCGACTGGTCCGTCGACCTGTTGTTTCAATGTTTGGCGAAGATAGTGCATACTTTCTACGGTAGAGATTTGTGGACCACGAAACGACATTGGCAGTTTCGATGCAATAAGCTACGGGGTACACTGAAGCGTCACGACAGCCCTGTCAGGCGCAAACGCGGCAAACGGTCCACCTCGTCACACAACCATTGTGCAGCGAAGCACTGAACTTCGAATTTCCGAGCACATGCATGAATATTCTGTGTCATTTCCCTGGCTCCAGATTACAATACGACATACAGTAACAATACAAAGTATTACGCAGCGCTCGCAATTCCAGCGGCACCAAGCCCGGTCACATCATCGACATATTGCATATAGCGGAAGACGTGCCCGAACTTGGCGAGCTCCTCCTCGAGAAGATTCTGGTAGCCTTCTTGGCTGACGAGCGAGCCGCCGAGGCAAAGGATGGAGGACGACGCTAGAACAGCGTTTGCTGCAGGGCTCACGTCGTTCTCCGTCTTCAACATGGCAGAGATCTGGCGTGCGAGTGCCCCTGCACTGCTCCGGAGGACGGTCAGAGCGAGCTCGTCCTTGTCGACGAAAGCACATTCGAACACGACAGGCGCGAGACCTGCCATACGATGTTTGCGCTCCTTGTCGAGGATGGGCTTTGCGGCAGGCGTCGCGCCGATACCAGGGGTGGGATCGGCCGCGTATATGACGCTGAAGACGTCGTACGGGTTCTCGATCTCGAAGATCTCGAAGACCTTGTCGCGCAGAGTCGACGGCGCGGCAGGTTCGCCGGTGAGAGCTGCTCTATCCGCACGCGTAAGAATCTCGCGAACTGCTTCGCGACCGACATAGAAGCCCGAGCCCTCGTCGCCAAGCAGCCAGCCCCATCCACCGACGCGACCAAGTTCCTGCAGCGATCCATCCTCCTGCAACTTGAACGAGACAGCGATGGACCCAGTGCCAGCGATAGCAACGACGGCTGTAGAGACATCCGAGTGCAGGCGTAATGGGGATGCGAGCAGGTGGGTGTCGTTGGCGACCAACAGCCTGGGCGCCGACGGCGGCAGGGCGAGCAGCGGGGCGAGCGCGCCGGTCAGCGCCGCCACGGCCGCGGGCGAGTCGACTCCAGATACTCCAATCCACGCGGCTTGGAGCACGCCGCTGTTCAGCGGGAGCTCCGGAGCGTCGCCACTACCTAGGGCAGCCTTGTATGCGTTCGCCACGGCGTCGGAGAACGACTGGACGAACTTGGCCAGGCCGACGTCGGTATAGTTAGACGGGCCGCCGAGCCCGCGGCCGACGACGGTGCCGTCCTTGGTCGCAATGGCTGCAGCGGTCTTGGATCCGCCGCAGTCGACGCAGAGGTACATCGACGGCGCGTCGCTCATCCTGGTCGTGGTCGTGGGAGCCAACAGCGATAACGCCGTATCCCCGCATCGATGTGGCTCGGCACCGCTGCTGCGGCAAGGGGTTCGAAATCAAGAGCTCAAATCGTGCACGAGACGGGGGCGGCCACATGGACGTTGCATGTGGTCCGCGGACTTCGGGAGAAGTGGCAAAAAGTCAAATTTTCAAGTTCGAGGTCCGCGCGTCGAACTTGGTCATCGTCTCTCACGTCCTCACAGCCATGTCTGCAGCTCTTCAGGCCGCCCGCCTCGACCGCATGCGCATGGAGCGGGACGACATCGCTCGCTTGGATGCGCGTATTGCACACGCCCAGCGCACGCGTGCCGACGCACAAGCTGCGCTCACCGCAGCTCAACAGGCTCTCGAGGAAATCGACGTCGAGCTTGAGGGCCTCGCCGCTCAGCGTAGTCTCGCCGCAGAACGGTTGCACAACGTTGCACGAGTCCGCCTCCGCGATGTCATGGCGACAATTCCCCACGACGTTCTACAGTGCATTTTCGACGCGCGTGTCTCTTCCGAGAAGCCAGACACCACGACGACCAGCAGGAGCCTCATGTGCATTCCTTTTGAGGTGTCAGGGGTGTGTAAACGATGGCGCGAAGCCGCTCTTGCTATGCCAAATTTGTGGTCGCACCTCTACGTCTGCAATCTGCGTCTGCATACGCTGCAACTGGCTGGACTTGTCCTCGAACGCTCAAAGGGCGCACCGCTCAACATGTACCTGACTCATGACCGAGGCGACCAACACTTCGGCGGACTACTGAAAATCCTGGCGCGGCATATTACTGTAGTAACATGACCATAAGTTCAGTCACGCGTCACGCAGGGCACTGAACTGAACTAAATGAGCGTGACTCACGCGTTCTGTCGAGACTTCGGAGGTATATTTGGTTCCGTGTTTGCTGCCGAAGAACAAAATAACGCCTAGGACCTCCGAATGTTGCTTCAGACGGTCTGTAATAGCACTGACAAAGAGCTGGAGTCCTTTTACTGCGTTCCAATACAGTGAAACTATCAGATTCAAGATATTTCGTTACACTGAACTACGATCCAGGTAAGTTCAGTCCGTCACGCATCACACGGTATGAACCTATGGTCATGTAAGTACAGTAGTCGCTGGCGTTGTCTGATCATCATATCAAAAGGCGGACTGGTCCTTATTCAAGCATCCGATGCCTGCACTAGAGAAACTCGTTCTCAGTCACTCCGGGAACCAAGGCGGAGAGCCTACCGACATCCTACCGTTCGCACCTCGCCTGACAACCCTCTGCATTCACGGCATTGCCTCAATCTCTTTGCGAGAGGAAACCGAGTTACCCTCCCTAACCGAATTTGTCTGGAACTCACGTTATGCAACCTTGGAGACAGCTTGGACTATCCTGCGCCGCGCTGCCGCGACACTGACGCGGGTTGTACTGGCGCCACGCAGCTCTACTATGGCGACCGCGGCTACTGTCGCTACACCAATCCTTCACTTACCTCGGATCCGCGAACTGACGCTCGCCAGTCGATTTCCTGATATGACCGAAGCACTCGCATCGTTCGCTTTCCCAGGATTGACGACTCTCGTCCTTATGCGGAATGTCCTTGCCCCCAATATCCTATCTTTCCTTGATTCGCTATGTGGTACTGTGACCTGCATTGACCTATTCCTGCACCTCGATGCAAACGAGAGCGCAATCTTGAGCAACCTTTGCAACGTTACTCAAGTTGGATTTGGCTGCACCCCCAACAACGGCGTCGAATATCGGGTCAACGACGCGTTCTTCTCGCAGTTGTGCGAATGCGATGCCCTCCGGGATTATTCCTGGCCGAAGTTGACCTCGCTCGTCTTCGATCAGTGCGGCGAGTTCGATGCCAGCGATGGAGGTGGCGAGGGCCTACTGCGGTTCATACGATCTCGAACGGCGCCCAATCTCAACGACAAATCGACACCGCGCCGTCTGCAACGCGTAGCGCTCGGAGCGAAAGGGGTTCCGACTTGGTTGAGTGCAGAGGTAGACAGGATCATGTGCACGGGGTAATGGGGCTATCCGTGTACTTGAAATTGCCCATTGTAATTGCAATCCTACTTTCCCGTACAACCTCACAAGATTATCACAACGATACTCACGTATTGTGATGACAAGGATGCCAAGACCCGCATTCGATGGGAAAAGTAAGTAGATAAATAAATACGTGACAGGGAGCATATCTCGATACACTGCGCGCTCAGTTCTTCACGCAGTATGCCTTGCCAATCTGGAGGTTGTTGCAGTTGCTACACATGTCATCAGCGCTGAGCTACTCCCTACGCGCATGTGAAGCAGTCACGTACCTGTGAACACCCTTGTTGATCTTCAAGAACGTGCCCGTGGAGATACCGCCAGACTTGGCGAGCGGGCCGCAGGTATCGCCCTTCTTGACCGTGTGGTACTTCTTGCACCCCTTCTTGATCGTTCCCGCCGCGACGTTCTTGGGCGCGTTCACAGGCTTGCCGGGCTTGGGCTTGGGCTTAGGCTTCCCGGCGCGAGCGCGAGCCTTCTTGATGAGAGCTTCGGCGGCTGTGTTACGCTTGTCGTAGCGGTCGGGGAACTCAGAGATCTGGACGGACTGCGCGAGCTGTGCACGTTCATGAGCCAAATTCCGAGTGGCAAGAAGGGATTTCGTACTTGGCCAGCGGTGAAACCTGGGTTGGCCTTGTCATGGGGAATGGCTGGAACCTCTCGTCAGCTCGTGCTTCGTGTGGGAAAGGAGAGGGGGAGAACGCATACCGACGTCGAGGAACTTGTTGGTTGCGTACTTGACGTCCCGGATCTGCTTCACTGTGCCCCACCCCTGAGAGGGACGCTGCTGGAAGACACCGACGGAGTCCTGGTCACCGCAGCTGCGCAGAACGATCAGCACCCCTGGGCCTATAGCAGAAGATGCGGCCGTAGCGCTCATGCTCTTACTTCAAGTTGTTGAAGTTGGATTCTTGGAGACCAGTCTCGAAAGTGGCGAGCAAGCTGCGTGAACGTATCAGTCTCGCCATCGCCGAATAACTCGGATGATTTGGGATTCTGAACGTACACCTTAGACGTCACGTGGCGAGACCGTGCCACCCTGAACACGGTGTCGACGACGTTCATGTTGACTGGGCCGACGTTGCAGACCTCGCGACTGGAGAGGGCGTTGATGTGGATGTGGTCGTTGTCGTCCAGATCGAGTTCATCGACATCGACATCGACGTCGACATCGACGTCCTCGTTGAAGTCCACAATGTCGACAGGATCGAAGTCAAAGTCAAGATTGTTGCTTGAGACATCGGTGGTGTCGTTCTCTGGCACAGGAGTGCCAAATGCGCCGGTGGAGGCGATCGCGAGGAAGAAGAAGAGAGTCGAGAGCTTTGTCATCGTAGAGTGAATGAAAAACGGTAGGAGCGAAAGAAAAGTGCCTGAGAAGGAAAATGGCTGCGAAATTGAAGTGAGGAGCATGCAGGCTCGTAGTGCGTCGTTCTTATAGCCTGACATTATGCATTGCACCCGATGTCAAAACCTTGAGCGCGAGATGGCGCTGTTGCGAGTTGCCCAACACGGAACTGCGAGCTGCGACATCGGCCGCCGCTATCCACGTAGGGAGGGTGAACGGGGAGGGAGCGTACAGACGCTGTAGTTTTTGCCTGCTGCGGGGAGCTAACGATCCAGGGTAATCCCCACTGGGAACGTTCAAGATACCAAAGTTCGCATACGCTCACAAGCAAGCATAATAGTCCCAGGCTCCTCACGCACGATTTAGAAGAGGGTTATAAATCGCCGACGTTCGCTGAAGGACTACATAATACGTCCCAGATCCTGCATGATTGACTTGGAGTCTGAAGGCGGCGATTCTGGTGGGCAGTGGCTATGAGCGGCTCATGTCGCCGTCGAGCCAAAAGAGGTAGCAAGATCCTTCGGCGCCGTGCTGTCTCGGAGCTGGGCTGTTTTGCACAGTGCCACAGACGCATGCGGCGCGGTACGATTGTTGGCAGAAGGACAGCAGTTCGATGGGCGCTGTCGCAGCAGCGGCGCTCAATTCGGCCTTGGGCCTACGAATCAACGCCTCAGCCAGAGCATCTACACATACGAGGTTGGGAAGCAAAGCCAACAGCGGTGCGGCCTTCCCCGGATCCGCATTGCGTCTTGCCTCCGTACTCTCTGCACTCCGCCAGGACCATGTCTACCAGCGCGCAGGAAACGCGTCGACAGCACATACGCGCTGAGGGCGACGAAATTGCTGAATTGCAGGCGCGCATGGGCCAGCTGTTCAGGTGCGCCAGTATGGAGCCTGCGCGAGTCGCCACAGACGACATCGAACTCGAGATGCCAGGAGTGACTTCGCACCGGCAATATCACGCTTCGCAGGCCCGTATTGAACCTCTTCTACCAGCCTACAGACGTGACTTCATGGCCACAGTCCAGCCTGACATCATGCACTGCATCTTCGCTGAACTCGCTCGGGACGACTCCCGCGATACCAAGGTGCTATTCGATATAAGCGAGCTTGTCGTGCACCATCGCAGTCGGCCGCTTGCCACCACACCCTTTGCTGTTGCGGGTGTGTGCCGACACTGGCGCGAAATCGCCCTCGACTCGGCAGTGTTGTGGTCGAATATTCATGTCACAGAGACACATGGAGCGCAGCTGGCGGTTCTGCGTCTATTGTTACAGCGCTCTCGGAACGCTCCTCTCGACGTTGCATTTCAACCCATATCTTTGGATGCAGGTTATCGAGGCGAGATCATTCGTACCCTGATTACGAGCACGTCGCGCTGGCGTACTGCACAGTTGCAAACCCTCACATACGAAGCGCTTAGCGCCACCCTGTCCCTGCTTGAGCTCCCAACTCCATTACTTGAACGCGTCGAGATTTACAACAGCAGAGGCATCTACAGCCCATTTTCAGTACTCGATTCGCCGTCTAATCGAAGGCTTCTTCCATATGCTCCTCGCCTGCGCACGGTAGACGTTAACAGTGGCCCGGCCATCAGCACACTGCCGAGGGCGTCGTATCCTTCGCTTCGATGCTTGAAATGGTCAGCTCCTGGTCTCGACCACTTGTGGAACCTGCTGAAATCTGCCAACTTGACGCTCGAAATCCTTGACTTGCGGAGCCCAATAGTGCCGGTTACGAGTCTATCACCGACAGCACCCCCGAATCTTAGTGCTCTGGCTCTGCCCAACTTGCTAAACCTGCTTATAGAAACTCCAATGCCGGGCATTGCTCAATTCTGCTTGCTGATGAGCATGCCTCGCTTGAGTGCGATCTCAATATCCTTGCCACTCCACCCGACGATGAGCGCTGGACTCGAACCGCACTTTGGGCGCTTCTTCGAAACTGTAGCCTCCACCGTCACTCATCTTCGTCTATCGGGCAACATTCTCGTCTCGTACCTTATGGCTTTGCGACTTCTCCACAACGTCGAGGATGTGCACTTCGACCGACCGGGCCGGGTCGGTGAATCTTTCTTCGCGGCTCTGACGGTGGGGCACGACGGTACGGAGCCAATGGATGCGGTCTGGCCAAAACTACGAAGCATTCGTCTCTCTACAGTCATTGATAATGATACCCGAGGACTCCTACCCTTCTTGGCGATGCGGAGAGCGCCACACCTCGACAGCGAATCGGTTTTTTTGTCCACGCAGGCTGCAGACCCTCGTCCTCAACACCGACTTTCTGTCAACTCGATTGCGAGCTGAGATTGGCCGCGCTTGGGGGGTGTGATCGCCTCGGTACCTCAATGGTTCGAAGTTCTTGAGAATTGGCCAGCTCGCAACGATGTAGAATTTTGTCTATACCAACAAAACAATGCGTAATTCCCTTCATCGACCAGTAATGCCGGGGCCCCCATTCTGGATTCTAGGTCAGATTCCCCGTAAGCCCTTGTGACAGGCGCGTCAAGGGAAAGTCGTTGCACAGTCGTCAAAGGTAACCTCAGAACTTCAAGCTCTTCCATGTACAGCGACCCATGGTACCTCGCTTGTCACGCTGTAAATTCTATACTTGTGCGTATCAGATAATACACAACACCCTTCAACGATCAGTAAGTACTTATTCCGGGATCTAGCCTGAGTTCACACTCACATCCAGTAGAGGTTCAGCATCAGCGTCGATCGCCATCGTACACAAGCCCCGCAAGACCATACCGAACCGTAAACGCCAGCACGCTCCCCGCAAACTGCAGCGCGACACACGCCCAGACGAGCGTCGCCTCGCGTATAGGCCCCGTCCAGAGCAGAAGCATATTGAGCACTGTCAAGTTCGTTGCCTCCATTATGACGCCCGTGTGCGGGTGTGTCGTTAGACGCGTTAGACGCAGCGCTGCGAAGATGCGTAGGACGAGCGTGGCGAGTGTAGATGGTGGACGCTCGAACTGCGCGACGGATGGGGACAGGAGTAGTGTTTTTCGATCGACTCTGCGCATTGCGTTGTCAGTCGGCCATATTAGGAGAGTGCTACGTAATTGTGCGTACCGAGGCACGCGATGTCGTGGACACGGAACGAGCCCAAAGAGTTGCGGCGCGGAGAGGATAAAGTTGAATGCTTGCGGGATGAAGAACAGAAGAAGCGTCTTTGAGAAGTGACCGAGGATACCTACGACCGCGAATGCCATGCCGGTAAAGTAGCATAGGGTGTCGCCGGGGAAGACACTGGCGGGATGTCTACTGCGCGTCAGGCGCGGGACTCGTACGAGAGGGAACGAGACGCACCGATTATGATATAGCAGTCCGGCGCAGACGCCAATGAGCGGGAGCATGAAGTACAAACTGAGCAGATGCCGCTCTACTAGGGCAACGCTCCCATACGCCATTCCCGCGCTCCACTCTGCGCCTGTAAAGCGCCAGGGAAGGTATAGCAAGTCGTTCGCTGCGATGCTGAGCGCAATGATGAGCGCCTGCGAGACTTCGAGACCGTTGATACCCGCGAGGATGTTGATGCTGTTCGTGCAGAATGTCGACACCATCGCCATATATACGTAGTACAGCGCGCCTGGAGGAATCCGGTCAGTTGCAATGACACGAACACAAGGACAAGGCGACGTACCGAGGTCGACTATCTGCCCAAGATAGGGACGTAAAGGCGTCGGTACGACGACAGAGGTAATACCACCGTCCGCGAAGTAGACGATGAGCATAGGTACGGACGCGACGATCGGTATAGGCAACTTGTGTCGCCATCGAATATCGAAAACGTCGTCGAGGAATCCCAGTAGTGTCGCGGTGTAGAGCGACAATAGTGCAGAAAGGTATGCTGAAAGCTAGTCGCGTCCGTCAGCAACCCAGCCAGCGCGTCACTCGAAAGAACACGCACTTGCTGGTGCGGGAACGGTCTACTCGCGACTTCAGTCAACGGCGTCTTCTCCTCCGCAATCTTTGACGGTCTAAGCGCGTCGGCGAACAAGAACGGGATGAAGACGATGAGCAG
This sequence comes from Exidia glandulosa HHB12029, assembly GCA_001632375.1. NCBI lineage: Eukaryota > Fungi > Basidiomycota > Agaricomycetes > Auriculariales > Exidiaceae > Exidia > Exidia glandulosa. Next base: position 72,650 of record KV426126.1, on the reverse strand, counting down.
CAGGATGTAGACCGACGCCGAGATGAGGCCTATGGACTCTGGGCTTGCAGCGTCTATTCAGCTCGTGCTCGTCGTAACCAGCCAAAATGTGCAATTGACTGACATTTCAAGCGTCGAGTCAGGTTTGAGTAGGTCGCGCCCTTTGAGACCTGCTCGCGCGAAAGCGGGCGCGAGGCCGGGTATGAGCGCCACGGTCGCGGCGAACGCGACGAGGGCAAAGCCGAGCGAGACGGAGAGAACGGGGAATGTTGGCGGCGATGTGTCTATGAAGGGGCGCGCGACGAGCCATGCTGCGAGGGGGACGAGGCCCGCGACGAGCAGGTATGGGACACGTCGCATTCCAAGTTTGTAACAGTGACGATGGGCGCTACTGTACATCGGGAGAAACCGCGGAAGTTGGTATCGGGATTGGATGGGTTGCTTCCGTTGCCACGGCTGGCGGAGAATGGCAATCCGGCCAATCTCGTTCCCATTCCGCCGCCATCTGCGGTTCGATGACCACCGCGACGCCGCATCACGACGCAATGGCCACGGCGACTTCATACGGCATCGACATGGGCACACAAGTCCCAGCTGCTATCAACATTGGCGCCGCGATACAACAAGGCTTCGCCATGGTCACGGCGAAGCAAGACGGGTTCGCGGCGGCCACAAAGGCGGCGTCAAAGTCGCTGTATCATACTGGTAAGCTGGCCTTCGCGTGTGCCTCCCTTCCCCTCCTTCCCACTCCCGTCCTTCCCTTCCATCCCTCCTCGCGGCCTCCTCCCGCTGCGGCGCCAGCGTGGTAGATGCGTTCGGTGGGTTCGTGCAACGCGCGAGCAAACAGCCACACGCGACGCGCTCGCCGTGTGGACAGTCCTGCGGATGGGCATTTCGATGCCCGTTTGCGAGGCTGGAACGCCTCTCTATCGCCTGGGTCGGCGGGTCTCGTTCGCCGCCGTCGCCGATGTCGCTTGGAGCACGCTCCTGGGCTCACGCGCCTGTCTCGCGTCTCATGTCTCATTTGATGATCTCTCCGTGCTAATATATTCCTTGCCAGGTGTTGAACGTGCTCGCTGGGCTTGCGTGCGCGGCGCGGTGGAACGCGACTTCAACTCCGCCTCAACCCGCGTCTCGTCGCGGCGCCTTTAGGTGCGTACTCACCTAGAGTACACCGGCTCACATGCACTTGTTCATCTCCTTTCCTTTTTCAGAGCATTTGTCGCTCCAAGATGCGTTCATCCCGCCAGAAATGGTGTGAATTCATAACGTCGGCGTCCCGCTGGTGCGTCGAAACTCGCGGGGCACAATTCCACAGTCTGCAGACTGTGGAATTGTGCCCTTACGTAATCATACATACTTACCATGAGCTCAGCGTGCACGGTCGACGGTCTTTACCACGCGCCGTCGCCGGTTCGCCATCGTCTACCCGCCCGGCCCCTGCTCGCTGCCGGTTCGCCGCCGTGCCCGCCCTGTGCGCCGCCGCGCGTCGCTGCGTACCTGCCGTCGCACACGGACGTCGCCGTCCACGCGCGTCGGCGTCGCCTTCCCCGTTTCATCTGTGGCACGCTTCGCGCTGTTGTTTGCTTGCACAGACCTCTCCCCACCGTCCACCCTTGCGTCCCCTCCCCAGTGTTCCCACCACCTTCCATAAACTTTCCTCTCTTCCCGTGTTTTGCCTCGCTGTTCCAGTTCACGCCCACGCCCACATTATTCCCTTTAGTCCTGGTACGGTCAATACATGCTATTCGTCATCTGAAGAGTCCGAGCCCTCGTCTGAGCCGTCTCCTTCGTCCTCCATCTGCACAACATCATTGTCCGAGTCGTTCTCTGTCTCAGGATCGCGCTTCGGGCGCTCTGTGCGGGCCAGGAATGCTGCAGGAACGTTGCCTGCATGCCCGACCCCGAGCCCGAGGTAACGGAACATCATGTCGCGGTCCACGAAGCTGGGCTGCATGTTAGTTGACTGAGCGCAGATGAGTGCGGAAAGAACTGACGTGTTAACAAAGTGCTCCTCGTAGTCGCCGCCCTTGCCGCGCACCACAGACGGCCCGATGTAGTCGTCTGTGCGACCGAGCGAGTAGCGCGGCATTAGGAATGCCGCGCGGAGCACCTTTGCTGGGTCAACGAAGCCCATGGGCTTGTCCGTGACGTGCACAAAGCGGACGCGGGGTAGCTCGTCGTCCTTCCACGCTGGTTGCTCGGGTGTGATGCACTCAAACCAGCGTACCCAGAGGAACTCGAGCTTGACCGGCTTAGGACAAAGAACAGGGTGGGAGACGTGCGCGTGGAAGACGCCGAAGACGCGCGCATAGAGGAACGGGTGAACGGTGGGGTCGGTCGTGTCGGCGAGGAGCATGATGTCGCGCTTCTCGGTGTTCGAGTTGATGAAGTCTTGCGCGCGTCGCACATCGTACGTTGTGTAATTGAAGCTAGCTCGCGCATGTTGGTAGATGCTGTAGCGAGCGATGTGCAGCTTGTACATCTCCTGTTCGACGGGCCCGAGGCCGTCAGCATCTGGTGCAAGCTTGAGCAGCCGCTCATAGAAATGTGCGAGCATAAGAGGAAGGAAGTCCTGCGACACATCAGCAAGAAGTACATATATCCATGCCGTGCAGAGCGCGCACCTCGAAGGCCTGATCGCCCGAGTGTGACGATATGAGGTCGCCGTAAATAACGCGGTTCGATTCGTCGTGCGCAATGACATGGTGCTCCTTGAGGTCATCCACGCGTAGCGCGTCCTCTTCGCTGTGCATGCCCGTATCTCCCGCAACCTGTAGGCCATGCGCGTAGTCCATCTCGCGTAGCGCCTCGCGACGATTGGATATCTTGACGAGCTGCGGGATGAAGTCGCGCTTAGAAGTCGACTCAAAGTCCGTCTTGCGCTGGCAATGGCCCAGCTCAATCTACAGCGCGTTTGAGTGGATGTATGCGTAAGGAAAGCTACTGTGCATACCGCACCTCGTACTGTTAGGCTAAGGACCCTGGTGGACCCCCCAAACCCCTAAAAACCGCCTGCCACTAGGGTCCTTAGCTCTTAGCTCTAATGGCTCAATAGATATGAAACTGACCATGATGTGTCCTTCCCTTAGCCCTGAACTATGAAATCAGTCCTACTTAGTAAGATATTGGGCCCCTGCCCTAGCGTTGTGATAGATCAATTGTACTGTCTGGATGTTCTGTCATAGCTGGAGGGTCCCCGTCTTAGCTCGTCATTTCCTCGGGTGCTGTAAATGTTAAAATGAGGCCCCTCACCTTAGTATCCCAAAATAGACAGTGGTTGGGATGGATGCAAATTCATCGCTAATGTTAAGAACTGGATCCAGTCCTTAGCCATGAACTGGATATTGCCGCTCCTCACTACAGCATGGCATCCCTGCCTTAGCTCCTGCGTACAAAATTGATTGCAAATCGTCTCGCGTGGTACTGTAGTACATTAGGGGATGTGCCCGGGTGCTACCAATGAGTACACTCCACCTCAATGATGGGATTTTCTATGCGATTGAGTCCCAAATTATCATTTTACAGAGAATGCTAAAATACTCAATGGGTATGCAGCGGCATTGGCACCACAATGCTTAGGGCAGGGGCATACTCCGAAATGTTTGTAGCTCTGATTCATGCACAACACAGGTGGGATTGCTATTACAAATGCAATCACAGGTGTTTTATCCATGACCACAGTGTATGGAATGGTCAGGAAAGAGGATTAGTGCACACTAGCTGTGTAGCGCTAGTGGTAGGGGACCCCACACTACCTCACACTTCATCAGCCTTTTCTTGTGTGGCGCTTGGCAGCAAGCACAACCACCACCCAGTCCAATTCCCAGAGTTTTCCGTGGCACAAAAGCCGGGGGAAATGAAAGGAAAAGATCGCCCTATCTAATTAGATAGGACGATCTTTTCCCAGGATTCTCCGTTCTTTTTGTGCCACGGAAAACCACTGGAATTGGATTGGCTGCAGGCTGTGAAGCATTCACATCACATTAGTTTGCATCATTACTGCTCTCACACAGCACCAATACAATGCATGTTATTCACTGGGTATATACACCAGTCTCAGGCTCAGGTGAGCCACACTGAATGCACTTGGGTGTACATATCAGTCTTAGGAAGGCAGTTCCATATGATGAACATGATTGGAAGGTCTATAGAAACCCCGATTTCTTGTCGCAGCACTACGGAACGGACACACCCTCTTAGCCCTTACTCTTGCGTACCATGACTTATGGCAGGCCACATCGCTCTATAGCATTTAATTCATGATATATGCCACATCCCAGTGCCATTTGAGTCCCTGAATTGGTAAACCAAATCATTTTGTCCCGCTTGTCAAGCACATAGCCACGGAATTTGGTTCCGGTTTTTGACTTCGGAATGCTATCGAACCTCAGATTCGGGGTCTGTAGTCCCTAAAACACGTTAGTTCGTCATAGAATAGAGGTTCCCAGCCACTAGGATGTACAATCCATCACTGGTGGTGTTCCGAAATTTTGAAAGGCACTAAATATTCCACTCAGGTCTTCCATTTGAGTTGCACATAAATCGCACGGTCAGACATGGCTATGTGGGATGTAATTCAGGCTGCTACGTGCCGCATACCATAGGTTTTGCTGTTCCGGTTGGTAGGGGTTCGAAATACATGTATTTTGAACACTATTCGCTCTCACAAGGTGAGCTTTAAATTCCAAGTACACTACATGTATTCTACATGTAATAAAGTGTGTGTGGCCAAAGGGCATGACTACACCTGTTTTATTTCCTAATCTACAGTGCGATTTGTTGAAAAAGCGGAACCAAATGTCGAGGCTTCCAGACTTATATACATTGAGTCAGAAGTCCATTAAAGGGCACCAGAGGTGTTCCCCAGCCCTATAGAGCCCCTCCCAGTTGTTCACGAGTTTTACAATTTCCCATGTAGCATTCTGGTCAGGAAGTTGGGGTTGGTATGCAAGGCATGAACACTGGCCATACCTTTCTCAAGCACGAATGCTGCAAATGTCCCATGACCTGGAGTGGCTCTATAGGCCTGAACAACACCTCTGGTGCCCTTGAATGGACCTCTGACTTGATGTATATAAGTCTGGAAGGCTCGACATTTGGTTCCGCTTTTTCAACAAATCGCTCTGTAGATTAGGAAATAGAACAGGTGTAGTCATGCCCTTTGGCCACACACACTTTATTACATGTAGAATACATGTAGTGTACTTGGAATCTGAATCTCACCTCGTGAGAGTGAGTAGTGTTCAAAATACATGTATTTCGAGCCCCTACCAACCGGAACAGCAAAACCTATGGTATGCGGCACATAGCAGCCTGAATTACATCCCACATAGCCATGTCTGACCATGCGATTTATGTGCAACTCAAATGGAAGACCTGAGTGGAATATTTAGTGCCTTTCGAAATTTCGGAACACCACCAGCGATAGATTGCACATCCTAGTGGCTGGGAACCTTTCTTCTATGACGAACTAATGTGTTTGAGGGACTACAGACCCTGGACCTGAGGTTCCATAGCATTCTGAAGCCAAATACCGGAACCAAATTCGGTGGCTATGTGTTTAGACAAGCGGGACAAAACGGCTTCAAATGCTAATGCAGGGACTCATTTGCATGGGAACAGCATAGAAACACGTAAATCAGATGGCTCTCCGCGACCTGGCCTTCGATAAGTCCTGGCTGACATTGTGAACACTAAGAGAGGGATACTATGCCGTAGCGATCGTACTGTGAATCAGTTCTCTGCAAAAGCCAGACAGCAGTGCTGACTATACTAACTCACTTGAAGATAATGGAGGTGCATTTTGGAGTACATGCAGTGTGGCTAGATGACATCTGAGACCGTAACTGATGTACTGACCTGCAACACGAATCCCAGGTTCTATATATCCCTGTTTTGTGAGAATCACCATGGGAGGAACAAAGGCAGTACACCCACTTTCCACCAAGTACTGCATTGAATGGAAGTTATGTCATTCATACTGAGTGCACGGTGCCCTGCCGCTAGCAAGTGTGCACTGCCTGTCCTCCCTAGCAGTTCAGATACCCCACTTGTACATTTGACTATTGTAGCTGCATATACAAACACGACACAACCCATGATACAGATGAATATCAAACTCGATGAGCTTCGGAGTGTGCCCCTGCCCTAAGCATTATGGTGTCAATGCCGCTGCATACCCATTGAGTATTTTACCATTCTCTGTAAAATAATAATTTGGGACTCAATCGCGTAGAAAATCCCATCATTGAGGTGGAGTGTACTCAGTGGTAGCACCCGGGCACATCCCCTAATGTCTACAGTGCCACCGGGGACAATTTGCGATCAGTTTTGTACTCAGGAGCTAAGGCAGGGATGGCACACACTAGTGAGGAGTGGCAATATCCAGTTGGTTGCTAAGCACTGGGTCCAGTTCTTAACATTAGCGATAAATTTGCATCCATCCCAACCGCTTTCCATTTTGGGATACTAAGGCGAGGGGCCTCATTTCAACATTTACAGCACCTGCGGAAATAACGAGCTAAGACGGGGACCCTCTGGCTATGACAGAACATCCAGACAGTGCAATTGATCTATCAAAATGCTAAGGCAGGGGCCCAATTTATTACTAAGTATGACGATTTGGACAGTTCAGGGCTAAGGGAAGGGCACATCATGTTCAGTTTCATATCTATTGAGCCATTAGAGCTAAGAGCTAAGGACCCTAGTGGCAGGCGGTTTTTAGGGGTTTGGGGGGTCCACCAGGGTCCTTAGCCTAACAGTACGAGGTGGCATACCGTCTGACTGGTCCAGGAATCGGTCGTCCCTATGCGCTGAATCTCGTCTGGGTAGTCGCCGACGAAATGAAACTTCGGTGTGTTCAAGTTGTAAGTCTTCGACTTGCGTACGAGGACCGGGATAGGCTTGTTCGCCTTTGCCGCTTTCTTTGCCGCTTTCTCCTGTCGCTTGGCAAACTCGGTGGGCGATTCGGTGGTCTTGAAGAGTGGGCAGATCTTGACCGAGAAATGGCGCATAGAACGGCCAAGCTGCCGCGTTGCGTTGTACAGAAGGACAATGGACGAGTCGCCGTGCATGCGCGCCTTCGCGAGACCGTGCCACTTCTGCATGACATAGAGTAGTCGGCGGATCGAGGTGTCGCATTCGGGGTCGGGGAACAAGCCCTCAAAGCATGGGATGGCGCACAACAAGATGTCTTCGAAGTCATGCGCCGTGAGCTTAGACAGAGCGGAGACGCTGGTCGGGAAGCGGCGAATCGTGTCTCGACCAAAGGGAGCCATCTCGCAATACCTTCAAGGTCGCATAAGTACAGCCCCATCTTCATTAACTCGGATTACATACCGACGATCCAGCTCCGTGACGCAATGCTCGCCGACTGAGCGAAGCATGCGGATAAGATGAATGAAAAGTGCCTTCCAGACGCCGAGCTCAAACTCGTGCATGAGGTCAAGCGCGAGGAGTTCAAAGATGTCGAAGTCGATGTTCTCCAGGTTCTTGCTGAACGCATTCTGCACGGAGTTCAGATGCGCAGCTTCCCACTCTGGACTGGAAACACATACCTCGGTTGGTACCCACGACTTATCCATCAACAGCGACTCGACCTCCTTACTTCCCACCGCAAAGCCCAGCTCATATATGATCTGGCGGGCCTCTTCTATGCGCCGCTGCCGCTCCTCCGTATCCCGTCGCTTCTGCTCCGTGCGTTGCTTCATGTCCGCAGGCTGTCCCATCTTAAAGATATCTTCCTTGCGGACGAAGCAGCGCGGGCAGGGACACAAACCGTTATCGCGGACAGTAGCAAGGAGGACTCTATAAGGCGGTCAGTTCAGGGCTTGCACATAGTACATAGGACTTACTTTTCAGGATAATCTGCTGAGTACGTGAAGAGTCGCGGGTAATGGCGGCGAGTAACGCCGTCTGCGCCAGTTATCACAATACCATGCTCGTACGCATGCCAGAACTCCTCGTCGAGAACGAGGCGGAGGATAGCGTGGAAGAGCTCGCGCTTGCAATGGGTGTGCATGGGTTGGTTGCGCGATCTGCCCTTATTGGCATGATTCTCGCGTAGGAAGTCGGCAAGGACAGCAGGAAGCTAGAACAAATAATCAGATAATGAGTGCTGCTTGAATCAGATGTGCGTACCTTCTGGAGGAATGCGATTGGATGGAGAGCCTGCTTTGAGGGCATAGCGCGATCGTATTTCGACTGGTTGCCGAACCAAAGATAGAGTGGCCAAAGTGTTGCGCTGTTATGTCCATGCATCCGTCCCGCTCCTAATCCCGTACTCCCGCCTTCTCCGACCTGTCATGGTTACATCCGGCCCGCACCGTCATCACTCCGTCATCCCGGATCATGGCCGCGGACACCCGCCGGGCGACAGGATTCATCCTGGAGCATAACTGTCGCGGGCCTAACCGATTCCTCAACCGTCCCAATCCGGCCTTTGTCTTACTCGATCTTGCCATTGTATAGTTCCGGATCCCGGCTCGAATCGACTCTCGTCTTAGTATATAAGTATCGGATCTTTGTACACTAGATACCTTGATTCGAAATCGACTCTGATACGGACCTCTCCCCCGCATTACCTTCGTCCTCCGTTTACGGTCCGCGAGCTTCGGCCCGTCGGCCCTTGACCCTCAACTCCCTTTGTCGTCAACGCTAGGCGTACCGGTGTGTCCAATAACGCACTGCGACTCGGCGTGTTAGAATCCGCTCGGCCTACAACGCCGTGCGGTTATAGCTCACCGGGTTATCCCTAACTTAGGTCCGGCACGATCATAACAGTATTTCGAATCCGAAGTACGACCTACCCGTTCCCGACATCGTATGACCACGCGTCGACACACGACGCAACTCTTCGACCAACTCCCTGATCCCGACGTCCTTCTCCGACGTCCCCGACGCGCTCAGCGTCTTCACTCTCCAGTCCCGTCTCCCGCTCCCGAGATCCGGGCTTCACCTGCTATGGCTTCGCGCTTCAGCAGCTTGTCGAACCCGTCGAACGTTGATCCCGAGGAGCTACTCCCTACTCCTTCTCAGCAGCGCACGTCGCCGACGCACACGTCGCATACGCGCACGCACACTCCTTCGTCGCTTACGCGCACGAACCCTCCGTCGCATACGCGCACGTCCGCGACCTACCAGGCTGCGCATTCCATTCATTCTCCCAACCCGTTCCGGCGCTCGGCCCATGTCTCTGAGGCCAGCGTCCACGGACTCTCGGCGCATTCGCGCCCTCTTCCTTTTTCGCCAGTTCCGTCCTTCCTCCGCTCTCCTTTCTACATCGGACCGTCCCCGGAACCATCCCGCACTCATTCCTCCTGGTCCCAGTTCCCCTCTCCGGGGGACAGCGGGCCAAGCTTTCATAGCTCAGGAGGTGGCGGCGGTGGCGGCGGCGGTGGCGGAGGCGGCGGCGGTGGCCGTTCTCCCTCTCTCTCTGCGCACTCGAACCCCTACTCCTCTGTCATCAGCCGCGAACGGCATTTACACGAGGAGCTCGAAGGCTGGATGTGGCCTGACGGCCTCGATCCACCGGGCCCCCCGAGCGACCCTCCGGGTGGCTTTGGCGGTCCGCCTGACCCTCCGGGGCTTCCTCCCATCCATGTTACCGTTCGCGCACCTTCTCCGCGCCAGAAGCTTGACGTCGCCAAGCCGGACAAGTTCCACGGCGACAAGCGTCACCTTCTCGAGATCTTCCTCAACCAATGCACCAACAACTTCCTCGCCAACCCGCGCCTGTTCGAGCATGATCGTAACCGCATCACGTTCGCCGGCTCGTATCTTGCGGGCCGTGCCAATACGTGGTGGGGCGGCTACCTTGCCGATCTTGACTCTCCGGAACCCGAGCAGCCTTTCCTCCGTGATTGGCACCTGTTCCGCGACGAGCTGATCTACCATTTCGGCATCATAGATCCCAAAGCCCACGCGCTCGTCGAGATCTACAAGATCCGCCAGTCCCACACGCAGCGCCTCGCCGACTACAAGATCGAATTCGATCAGCTCGCCAAGTACCTCGACTGGAACGACGCCGCTCTCGCGGATCGTTTCTTCATGGGCCTGGCTCCGCGCATCCGCGAGGTCTTCGCCTCTCGCACCACTCCTCGGCCCGTCACCCTCTCGGGCCTCGCCTCGCTCGCCGCGTCCATCGACAACAACTGGTGGCTCTACCGCGACACGAGCAAGGACTCCTCAAAAGACTCCGCCAAGAACGAAAACTCGGGCTCTCGGAACAACAACTCCGGCGGCTCATCCTCGCGCAACAACAACTCCGGCGGCTCGTCTTCGCGCAACAACAACAACAACAACAACAGCAGCAACAGCAACAGCAAAAACGCGTCCTCCGGCAACTCCAACGCGCGCAAAAGCTCTTCCTCCGGCAACGCTCCCAGCAACAAGCCTTTCAAGTCCGCGAACGCCGGCAAGTCCAACAAACCCGACTTGACCGGTAAGCTTAGCACGACTGGCAAGCTGACCGCCGAGGAGCGCGCGCGCCGTCTCGCCGAGGACCTCTGCTTGTACTGCGGCCTCTCGGGGCACGCAGCAAGAGACTGTCGCAAGGCCGCGCACAACCGCGAGACTGCGGGTCGCGCCGCCGCTACGACTGAGTCCCCCGCGACTCCGTCCACGTCCACCAAGACGGAAAACTAGACCGCGTTCCGCCGCTCACTCCAGGGACGGACCGCGTCGGCCCTCTGGAGTTCACCCGTCTCAACGCTGCCGCGTTGACGGACCAAGACGCTCTCATCATTCCACTTTCTTGCGACCTCGCTCCGACCTTCCGGACCCTCGTCGACTCAGGCTCCGAGGATCAATTCCTCGACGCCGACTTTGCCGCTCTTCACCGCATTCCCTCAAAGCCACTCGACAGACCTCTGCGCCTCCGTCTCTTCGACGGATCGTCTCGCGGCTTGATCACCCGCTACGTCACTCTCCCGGTTCGCTTCCCCAACAGCACCGCGATGACCATCGACTTCTTCCTCACCAAACTAGACCCGTCGTGTTCCGCAGTGCTTGGACATCGCTGGCTTGCCCGCTACAATCCTCGGATTGACTGGTTCCATGGCCGCATTGAGTTCAACACTCGGATCTCGCCCACGGTCGCCCACGACTTCGCTCCTGGGTTCCATCCGGTTGCACCGGAGTCCAACTCCGTCCCGGACGACTTCTCGAGGCCGCCTCCGCGCGACGCTCGACACCCCATCGCCGACTTACCTCCGGCACCTCCGTCTCCTCCAGCAATGGACGAGACAGCGCTTCGCGCCGCGGCCGCACGCATCGACGTCCGGTTCATCTCCGCTGCCGCGTTCGCATCCGTACGTCGTCACAAAGGCTCCTCCGTCTCTGCCATCTATGTCCGAGACCCCACTACTGCCGCGTGCTCTGCCTCCGCCAAGCCGGCGACAGAGTCCGGCGAGAACATTCCTTCCGCATATCACGACTTCCTCGACGTCTTCTCCAAGGAGGCGTCCAACCGGCTCCCCGAGCATCGTCCCTACGACCTGAAGATCGAGATGGACGACCAGCCTCTCCCTTCCGGCCCTATTTACTCTCTTTCAGAGCCCGAGCAGCTCGCCCTTCGCGAGTACCTTCAAGAGAACCTCGCGAAGGGGCACATCCGCTCATCTTCTTCACCCGGCGGCGCCCCGGTACTCTTCGTCAAGAAGTCGGACGGTTCCCTCCGACTCTGCGTCGACTACCGCGGCCTCAACAAGTTGACCCGCAAGGACAAGTACCCGCTTCCGCTGATCTCCGGCACTCTCGACCGCCTCCGTACCGCCAAACGCTTCACCAAACTCGACCTCCGCGTCGGCTACAGCAACGTCCGCATTGCCGCCGGCGACGAATGGAAGACCGCGTTCCGGACCCGCTACGGGGCTTACGAGTACCTTGTCATGCCTTTCGGTCTAACGAACGCCCCAGCCGCTTTCCAACGCTTTATGAACGACATCTTCTCGGACCTTCTCGACGTCAACGTCGTCGTCTACCTCGACGACATCCTCATCTACTCCGACGATCCGGCCGACCACGAAGGCCACGTCCGCGAAGTACTCCGACGTCTCCGAGCCAACGACCTGTTCTGTAAGCCCGAGAAGTGCGAGTTCCACGCTGAAGAGATAGAATACCTCGGCTACATCATCGGCCCGAACGGCATTCGCATGGACCCCAAGAAGATCGCGACGATCCAGTCTTGGCCGCTCCCGCGCAACGTTCGCGACATTCAGTCTTTCCTCGGCTTCGCCAACTTCTACCGCCGCTTCATCCACGGCTACTCGGACCTTGCAGTACCGCTCACTCGTCTCACTCGTAAAGACGCGGCATGGAACTTCGATCCCGCTTGCCGCCTCGCCTTCGACATGCTCAAGGAGGCTTTCACTGTCGCTCCCGTTCTTCAACACTTCGATCCCGACTTACCCCGCGTCGTCGAAACCGACGCCTCGGACTATGCAGTTGCGTCCATCTTCTCGCACGTCATGCCAGATGGCTCCGTTCGGCCCGTCGCGTTTCACTCGCGGACCCTCACGGCGCCTGAACTCAACTACGACACGCACGACAAAGAGCTCTTGGCCATCTTCGAGTCGTTCCAGCTATGGCGTCACTACCTCGAAGGACCTTCCGAGCCCATCGACGTCGTAACCGATCACAAGAACCTCGAATACTTCTCCACGACCAAGATGCTCACGCGCCGTCAAGCACGATGGTCCGAGTTTCTCTCCGCCTTCAACCTTCTCATCCGGTTTCGCCCCGGCCGTCTCGGCGGAAAACCCGACGCTCTGACAAGACGTTACGACGTCTATCTAAAAAGGGGGGATAGTGGCTTCGCTTCCGCTAATCCACAGAACCTCCGTCCAGTTTTCTCATCCGAGCAACTCTCCGCTTCGCTCCGAGCAACGTACTGCGAACATATCTTCCTCCGCGCGTCGTCCCTCATGGACACCGAGTCTATCCGCGACGACATACGCGCCGCATACGCCTCCGACGAACTCGCTATCGCCTCAAGTCTCATCATCGATACTCCGATTCCCGACTCGCCTTCCGACTGGACACGCTCCGACGACGGTTTCCTGCTCTTCAAGAACCGCGTCTACGTCCCGGACCATGGCGATCTCCGTCTTCGACTCTTCCGCGACAAGCATGACCATCAACTCGCCGGACATCCCGGTCAGACTAAAACGTACGCCGCTATAGCTCGCGAGTACTACTGGCCCGATCTCCGCGCTTCCGTCCGCACTTACGTGCAGTCATGCGTCACCTGCGGCCGCAACAAGCCCCGACGCCACAAGCCGTACGGTCGACTTCAGCCGCTTCCCATTCCCGCTCGTCCGTGGGACTCTATCTCCATGGACTTCATCGAACAACTTCCAGCATCCTTCGGCTTCACAGCAATACTCGTCATCGTCTGCCGTCTCTCCAAGCAGGGCATCTTCATCCCCTGCACCGACAAAATCACTTCCGAAGAACTCGCCCGCCTCTTCCTCATCCACGTCTTCGCAAAACATGGTGCGCCCAGTCACGTATCGTCAGACCGCGGCTCCGAGTTCGTCTCCCGGTTCTTCCGGAGTCTCGGAGTCTTGCTCAACATGGTCATGCACTACACGTCGGGCCATCATCCCGAAGCCAACGGACAGGTCGAACGCGTCAACCAGACCCTCGAGCAGTACCTCCGCATCTACTGCGAGTACCACCAAACCGACTGGTCAGAGTTCCTTCCCCTCGCCGAATTCGTCTACAACAACACTCCGTCGTCTTCCACCGGCATCTCACCTTTCTACGCCAACAAGGGTTACAACCCGACGGTCTCCGTTCACCCCGAGCGTGATGTCGCTTCGGCCCGTGCGCGCGACTTTGCAGTTGACATCTCCGAGCTCCAGACAGAACTCAAGCTCGAGATCGCCCGCGCACGCGACCGTTACACCGACTCAGCCAACACTCGGCGCGCACCTCCGCCTGACTTCAAGATCGGCGACTTCGTCTTCATCTCTGCCAAGCATATCAGGACGACTCGCCCAACGAAGAAGCTCTCGGAGACGCATCTCGGCCCGTTCAAAATCATCGCGCAACCTAGTGCGCAATCCTTCACTATCCAGATGCCCGACTACCTCCGCACCGTACACCCCGTGTTCCACGTCTCGTCGCTCGAGCTACATCACCCCGACGAGTTCCCCGGTCGCCGTCAACCTCCTCCGCCGCCGGTCATCATCGACGAGCAAGAGGAGTACGAGGTCACCGAGGTTCTCTCTTCCAAGTACGACCGCAGATCCCGGATCAGACTCCGGTACTACGTCTCTTGGTTCGGCTTTGATGGTACGCCCGACGAGTTCAGCTGGATTGGCGCCGACGACCTCGAGCATTCTCCCGACTTGGTCCGCGATTACCACGCGCGCCATCCCGACAAACCCGGCTCGTTCGAGGAGTATCAACGTTACAACACCCCGTAACCCGACACTCGAGAACCTCGCACTCTGGCACTACACCCCGACTTCTTGTTTCCTTGCTCCGCCCTCCACGGCCTCTGTCTCGTCTCGCTCCGTTCGCTCCGCTATCTCATCTTGTCTCGCTCCGTTCCCACACGGCCTCTTTCCGTTCCGGTTAACTACGTCTCGTCCCACATCATTCCCAAGTCCTTTCCGGTTAGCTACGCTCTAGTCCGAAGGCCTGTGATCCCGTGTTACTATCTTGTATCCCCTTCATGTACCACCCTATTACGGCGGTACTTCTCCAAAATCATTCCGGTCTCTCACTTTGCTTTTCAACGCCTTTTTCCATTTCCCGACTTGTTCCTATTCTACAGTCTACATCCCGGCTCCTTGCTTCACTCCCCGACGCCTCTTCGGCCCGTCACGCCGTTCCGGACCCTCCGGCCTCTCCACTCCCGTCGTCCTGCATCGTTGACTCCTCGGTCCGCGGTTTCTTGCTCTTCTTCGGGTTCCCGTCGCCGTCCGCCTTGCGCTTGGGTGGCAACGATCCGGTGAAGTGCTCGACCAGCACCTCCATCGCTCCGGCGACGCGCTCCATGGCGATTCGGTTCTTGCGCATCTCCGTCGAGATGTCGTAGAGGCTCGCGCTGGACTCCGCGATGTTCCCCAGGTGCATGACTACGGCGCCGGGCGACATACCGTCGTGCGCGTCGTCACCCGGGGTACCCTGGAACAACGAGTCGCTCATGTACCGGAGCGACTCGTTCACGCGTCCCATCTCGAGGATCAGTCGCTGATCCATCGGGAGCCCCTCGATGCCCTCGTCCTCCTCGTCCTCAGGCTCGTCGTCCCCTTCGACTTCCCCGTTCTCCGCTTCGTCCACCGGCGAGCTCGCCCGCGCCCTGTTCTTCTTCGGACTCTGCGGGACGTCCTCGTCGTCGTCGTCCGCCTTCGACGTCTGGAACGGGGGCCGCCCGGGGAACTCGCACTTGGTCTTGCGCGACTTGCACGCCGTGCACGCCCCGAGCTTGCCCGGCTTCTTGTGGGTCGCCCCTGCGGGCACCGGGCCACTGCAGACGGTGCCGCTGTGGACGCACTTCTTACACTGACAACACTAGTCAGTCCGGATCCCACGCGCCGAAGCAACGAAACACGGGCGCACCTTTTCGACACGGAGTTCACTCGCTCCGGTCGCGCTCGTCGACGCGCTGCCACTCGCCGTCGCGCTCTCGCTCGCGGTAGCACCGCCGGTCGCCTTCGCCTTCCCCGCGGCGCGCTGGGCCTTTTTCTCCTCCTTCTGCCTCTGCTTCTCCTCCTCCTCGGCCTTCTTGCGCTCTTCCTCCGCGGCCGCGAGCGCCATGAGCTCGTCGTCCCTCTGCCGATGGACGTCCGCCCGGAGTATGTCGAGTTTCTTCGCGCTCTCGACGACTAGCGCCACCGCGTCGCGAGACTCCTTGGCGCGCGCCGCGGCCTTTTCGTGCGCCTTCGCCTCGTCTTCCGCGCTGTCCTCCGGGTCCAAGTTGCGGACCGTCGCGATGGCCCTCTTGAGCCTGTCGTACGCGGCGTACGCCGCCAGAACTTGCGCGTGGACTGTCGCGCGCGCCGCGTCCCAGTCCGCGTAACGTTTCTTCAGCCCTTCGCTCAGCCCCTCGGGCACGGGCGCCGGCACGCTCGACGACTCGCGGGTGGTGGCCATGGCGTCCTCGGGCCAGCGGTATTCGTACTTGCTGGTGTCGGTGTTGACCATGGTGGCGGCGCGAGAGGAGGTACGAACTTCGTTTTCATTCTCCGATTTCTGAGTTCCGGCATTCCCCGCACACACCCCATCCTAGTCCCTCGTATCCTCCGTCCCTAAAAGGGGGGATACTGTTATGTCCATGCATCCGTCCCGCTCCTAATCCCGTACTCCCGCCTTCTCCGACCTGTCATGGTTACATCCGGCCCGCACCGTCATCACTCCGTCATCCCGGATCATGGCCGCGGACACCCGCCGGGCGACAGGATTCATCCTGGAGCATAACTGTCGCGGGCCTAACCGATTCCTCAACCGTCCCAATCCGGCCTTTGTCTTACTCGATCTTGCCATTGTATAGTTCCGGATCCCGGCTCGAATCGACTCTCGTCTTAGTATATAAGTATCGGATCTTTGTACACTAGATACCTTGATTCGAAATCGACTCTGATACGGACCTCTCCCCCGCATTACCTTCGTCCTCCGTTTACGGTCCGCGAGCTTCGGCCCGTCGGCCCTTGACCCTCAACTCCCTTTGTCGTCAACGCTAGGCGTACCGGTGTGTCCAATAACGCACTGCGACTCGGCGTGTTAGAATCCGCTCGGCCTACAACGCCGTGCGGTTATAGCTCACCGGGTTATCCCTAACTTAGGTCCGGCACGATCATAACATGCGCTCCCGAACTGCGTCAAGTGCGTCTCGTCGGAGCCGAGCATGATGGCGCATACAACGCGCGGTAACGTGCACCCAGGCTCTGGAGCGAGCGCCTGAAGTGCATCGTGCGCCATGCGGAAAGCCTTGGAGCTGTAGAGTTCGCCGAAGATCGTCTCGGTCGGCCAAGTCGGCATAGGCGGCTTCCACGAGTGCATGAACGGCACGTGGTGGAAGAACTTGGAGACTGGATCTATCCCGAAGACTGACTTGATGACAGAGACGATGGAACGGTGGAAGACGCCCGAAACTTCGAAGGTCTTGCCCGCCGCATCAGCAGACGTCCCAGGAGGAGGCAGCGGCGCGTTGAACACGCCGGCTTTCTGGCCAGTCGGAACCTGGATAGAGACTGCTGAGCGCTTCCATCCACGTCCAAAGTTGTCGCCAAACTCGCCAGCGATGGCGAGGTCGTTACTGATGGATTTCCACGGAACACCCTGAATCTCGTCCTGCTTGAAGTCATCCGACTCCAAGAGATCTGTCAACCTCTGGAAGTCGGCTTCTGACTTCGTAGACGACGAGAGGTACCAACGCCCGAGTAACCATGATGACTTATTCGGGTACGGAGCGTACGAGGGTTCGGCAGGTGGAGCAGAGTCCAAGGTTGTCGCTTGTTCTGGAGCATCCTCGGGCTGAACAAAGTCCTTTGGAGCTAGCGCGGCATCGGGAAGGCTTTCAGGTCGCGAGAGATATAGCCTAGAAAGGCCAAAGGCATTCGTCCGAGTGCGCGCTGAGTTGATGCGCACACGAATGTTCTCCGCAACCTCGAGGAATGAGCCAACAACTCTGGGCACAAATGCCGCAGGTGCAGGTTCCTCGGGCTCTGGAGGACTAACTTCCAAGGGTGTGGGACCCTCAGGAAGTGTGTCCTGGACGTAACGAGCAGGAAGACGGCGCGGACGGGGTGGAAGCGGTGCGTCATCAACTGGGAGCCCGTCAGCTTTGATACTAGGAAGTATACTATGGACATACCCCCCGATTCTGCAGCTGCAGCTGCTGACTGCACTATGTGTGCAATGAAGTCGGAAAGTGGCAGCGCGGGAGGCTCGGGAAGCGGTCCGACGTCGCCTAGATCTGTCGTTCCGAAGTCCATGTCGACATCGACGTCAAACGATCCAGGGTTGTTCTCCGCGGCTGTGGTCGATGCCGTGTTAGACTTGCGTTTAGACTTGACACGCTTCTTTGCTGCTTTCGAATACTGTCAGGGTTGTTAGTACTGCACGAAGTTCAAGCAAAAAGTAATGCTCACGCCGCGACTGGGCACCGCAGGGCGCTTTGGCGGGTTCAAAAGTTCGTCAAGCTCCTTATCCGCCCGTCCGCGTTTGCTCGGTACTGAGCGCGCAAGCTCGTCAAGGTCGATGGTTCCAGTCGATGCACCATTGCAGTTTTTCTCGTGACGTGAAAGGTCGGATTGACGAGAAAATGTCTTCTGGCAGCCATCGCAGCAGAGGTCTCCAATGTTCATTGTGGGACTTGGCACCAGATAGGCGCAGGGAAGCGCTGTTAGAGCGTAGACAGCGGCGGCGACGCGGAGGGGTGATGGAAGCAAGTCAAGCGCGATTCGTAACGCGATGTCACATCGGTGATTGCGGCGTTTCCTCCGTACTCATTGCAGCTCAGCGTGAACTCAGTCCCTCACGTGAGACAACAGATATGGGCGGGTCAATCCGACCCTCAGATGCTATAAAAGCTGGAGGAGCGGTGCGGGAGTTGGCTCACACCAGCCGACCCCTCTTCAACAATTGCTCCCAGCACCGCGCTATGACCACTCCCACTATCCAACGTCGCCGCACCAACGCTAGGTCGAGCAACAATAATACGTACGCAATTTCAGCATTTATTTTTTTCTTCATCCGGCTCAATTTCACTTAGAGCGTCACCGGGAGCTTCTTCGGCAACTCCCGCAACTCAACCTCTTACTCCATCGTCGCACCCGCCGTCCAGCAGCCCCAGCGCCACGCCCGCCACTGCCGCCGCCGCCACGCAGAACAATGACGACGTGACCGCTCTGGCAGGGACCAAGCGCCCTCGCATTTCTGATACAGGGGATGTGTGCGTTTTTTTTCGTTTCTTCCCCTCTTATCACTCGCGTCCTCGCCGCGATGTACAGCGCAGCACTTGGCTATGCTCCGTACTCTCCGCCGTCTCGTGTTTTGTAAGGACGCGCCTCCCCGCGACCTGGCATGCCGATGACGGCGCGTGTACGAGCGTCCCATTGCGCTCCTCGCTGCGTCTTTTGTTTTTATTTTTACATTATATTTCTCCGTCGCAGGCTGACGAGTTTGGAAGCTCGGAGGGCATGCACCCTCTTACAGCTCTAGGTCGTCATCTCGGTCGCATCGGCAACCTCTTCGTGCCCGTCAAGCACATGCTACGGCTCGGGCTTTATCACCAGAAGCACTCGGCTGAGGCGCAAGCCGCCAATGACGTCGCAGACGACGACGAGGAGGCTGGTTACGCAGTCGTGTACGTTTTTTTATGTGCTGTTTACTGCTTTCTCATCTGTCGCTATACAGGGACATTCGGTGCATCAACGCCTACGACGCTGCGCTCGAGATTGAGCCTGACCTCGAGGCGCTAATCCGCGAGAACGGCATCAAGCACTTTGTTAATATGGTACGTGACCTTACCTTTTTCTTTTCAGGATTACTCACGGTGTCGACTGCAGGTGACTACAGCTCGTCGCAACGCCCGGGGCGAGGATATCAAGAAGATCAGGGACATTGTCGCGACGCCGCGCTTCCGCCCCTGGGCCCCCGCAATTACCAACTACGAAGACCCTCGCCAGCGGGGCTGGTTCCACCCGCAGATGGGCGATCTGCTCTGTCCCAAGGCCCTTGATTACGGCCTCGCCCAGTATGTCTTCCTTTGTCCCTCGTTGCGTCGCTGATTGTCTTCATAGAACCCGGCATGACCTGCAGCACAGGATCCTCAAGCCCAGCCCACTCCTCTACCCGGCTTTCATGTACAAGGACGGTGTCATCCACCCGAACAACAAATTCCGCGGGTTCCTCAAGGCTTTGGACCTCATTAAGGTTCGTTTTTTTCCCCTGTCATCTCTCGCTGAGCCCGATGCGTCTCTAGTCTGGCCGCATCATCTTCAACGGCCCGCGGGCGATGGACGGCGGGCCCGCAAGCAATCGCTCCGTGTCCAAGTCGTACAACATGACGGAGATGACGATGCCCGCTATCGCGTACACAACCACCATCGTGAGTGCACCACTCACGCTGCCGTAACCTGCTCACACATGCCGCAGTACGCTTATGGTATATCATCGGACGAGAGGTTCGACCCCGAGGGCAAGAGCGGCTTCCAGTATCGGGCGTTTTACAACGGCCTACTCGACCATCTCGACTCGCTCACGGCCAAGCAGCGCAGCATCATCCTGACGTTCTGGAACAAGTACGTGACCTGCCCGCTGCCTAGAGTCTCGACTCATACATTCCTAGCAACATCTTCCCCGCCGATTCCAACCCTGCGTCGTCGCTGCCAGCAGGTGTCATGGCCTCCGCCGAGGAGATGGCCGAGCAGGGCGATCGCGATGACGACGACGACGGTGACGAGTGGGATGCGGTATCCGATAATGATGATGCGTAGTATATCGTGAATGATAATTTCTTTTCCTTTATTCTCTTGTGTGCAAGTGCGGGCCGTGTGATTAGTAGCAAGCAATTGAGTGCCGACCGTGATACCTGCTGGCACTATGCTGCTCACCCGGCCTCCGTCTTGGTTCAATATGCCCATGTAAGAAGAATAAGTTATGAATATGATCACCGGGTTACATTCTGGCGGCCGGATTGCAACGGATTGCAGAATATCTACGCACAGGCCAATCCGATGGCAATCGCGTTGCATGTGCAATCCCATATGATCCGGGTGGGCTCGGTGATCATCGGTGGCAATCCGATGCCATCTTCCGCGGTTTCCCCCGATGTAACTCCGAATTAGCGCGCCAGCTCAGCCACGTGTCAAGGGATCCCTATCTCAAGTGCTATTGCACGTTCTCTAGTATTTCTATAGTGTGCGCAAATCTACACTTCTTCTCCGTGGACGAGGATTCTACGAGTGTCGACTTGGTCGCTCGCGAGATGCGCCTTGTACCCAACGAGGTCCTCCAGTGTAATCTTGTATCCTCCGCACACGATGAAGACCACAGTCTTGCGTTTCCCGTCGCTCGAGGGAAAGAGCTTCTGGGCAAGTGCAGGGTTGCATGCCGGGGTAAGGGCCGTCGCGCACGCGAGTTCGACAAGAATCTTTTGCTCGTCTGCGTTCTGTGTCAGTGCATGCAAAGCTGGCCAGCACAATCTTCTGACCTGCAAATTCCAGTGCAGCGCGCATCGCATGTTCGTCTGTTACAGCGACAGGTGTAACGCCGCCTGGGTGCGCTAATGCCTTCTTGAGCACGCCATACGACGGTGCGCGTGCGCCGAGCGATTGAGCGCGGCTTGTGATGGCGTCGAGCGTAGCAAGTCGCGGGCCACCTTCCTCCGGTGTTGACGCGTTCACTCCAGCGGGAAGGTTATAGTCCGGCCGCGTGTTGAGGACGAGTGAGTGGTAGAGACACGCTGTGCCGAGTGTTTCTAATGCGATCACAGGTACTACAATCGCAAGGTGTCAAGGGTCGGCATCCGAGAAGAAGGTTGACGTGCTTACCTTTAGACCATCCTACGGCTGCACAACCTGTAAGGACGCCGCCGAGGAGACCGCCGCCGCCTACGGCGCAGAGAACGGCGTCAGGAAGGCGTCCTGCTGGTAGTTGCGCCTGGATCTCATGGATCATGGATGAATGACCTTCCCATAACCACTCATGGTCTGACTAACCAGTCAGCGCGTCTCGCCAATGTGCTGTGTGTGTGTTAACTTACCATAGGCAGGGACCATCACCTTGATACTGCACAGTGCAACGTACATCAGCCAAGGGGGTGGGTTGCAGGTAGGAAACGCACCCATCAGGATCGTCCTCGACGAACTTCTGCGCGCCTTGCAGAGCATGGATGTACTCGACGCCTTCAAGCCGCACGTCCGCGCCCTGTCGCTCAACATACGCCACAACGGCGGCCGAAGTCCCCAGCGGCATGAACGTCGAGCATCGCGCGCCGACAGCTCTCGCAGCGCACGCGACTGCAATCGCCGCGTTTCCGCCTGAAGCGATTACGAGGTGCGCGCCATCGCCTTTCAGGCGCCTGATCTTCTGGACGAAATGCGAGAGACCGCGGTATTTGAACGAATGCGAGGGTTGCAGCGTCTACAAGACACGTGCGTGAGTATTACGACTATGAGATGCGACTCGGAGGTGCTCACGTCGAGTTTGAGGTATACATCGCAGTCGATGGCTTTGGAGATGGTGTCGGAATAGACGAGGGGCGTCACCGTCCAAAGACCAGCCTCGGGCATGCTATGCTATGCACGAGTACAGGAGTCGAGAGGAAGGTTGCACGCTCCGAGGTGCAGTCTTGAAGCAAGAACTGCGGTGGCCCGGACCGCTGCCCCGCTACTTATATAGCATGCATCCAAAAACGACTCGGAGTCATTTCTCGCGCGCGTGTCGTCACGTGGCCATGGAGGTCCTCAAGCGCTCGTTTGCTGTTGCTGCAGTCGAGCCGTCTCAGGTGTTCGAGATGGTTCCTACGGAACCGAGAGCGTTGCAGGTCAAGAGTCAAGACGCGGCGCTCAAAGCCGAGATTGCTCTTCGTTCCTGCCATACCTGAGGATGTCTGCTATGAAACTCACTCTGGATACAATACGTTATCAAGGGATAGCGCTGAATGCAACGAGAGGGACTTCTGGACGCCTTCCACCCCATCTTCTAAACGGAAGCGTGCTGCTCGTCCTGTACATGCAAGGGAGGTTTCAACACATTGATATATATATATATATATATATATATATATAAACGTTGTCTTCTGAGTCTGTCAGACTCGCGCCTGACTGGCATTGCGTTGTTGTTTTCCAAGTGACGCAACTTCAGGAATCAGTGTAGCTTTCCGCCTTATGATTATCCGCCCGTCGATTCAGAGCTCGAACTTGAAGACACCAATCCCAATCCTTCTTACCAGGAGATCACATCCTGGTCCGCTACAGCTACCACATCCAAATAATTGACTCGATGTCTGGATGCTATGATAGGGGGTAGAAGGTATAGCGGGCGTTGCCGGAGCCGGAATCTAATAGCCCCTTGACTCTGCCCAGTGCTTTCCGACCACCACACAGCAGCCGGCCTATATATCCTCAATATTGGGCGTCATGAGGGTCCTGGTACGCGTACCCGTTCCCAGGGAGCTCGCAAATCAGCTCACAGTGCTGTAACAGGCGACCCAGATAGACGAGCTCGATATGCCGCACTGCGCACCCAACAGCGCTTCTGGTCTTCGCCGCAGGGGCGTCTATGCAGTGTGGTTCGTCTCGACTGACTACAAGACGCGCTTATATGCTCATATATTGTGTGCACAGAGGCTATTATATCGCTATCGTGGTTGTCGCTAACCAATGAGCAGCCAGCCGTTCCGCTTGCTATCCCTCCCCCAGGAGCTCCTTACGCTCGTTCTCGCGCATTTAGACCATATCGCGCTCACGAAATGTCTTCAAGTATGTGAAACTATTTCGACTCTGCGTCGTCGGGTCGCTGATCTAGCACAAGACGTGTTCGCAACTACGAGACCACATACGCTCGTCCATGCTGCTCCAATGCCGTATCGCGCTCGGAAAGGAGGGCCTGATTGATATCACGGACGGGTCCTTGAGCACAGCTGATATGGTCGAGCGCGTCTCGCGTCGTCGACACAACTGGGCGATGCTTACGCCTGCGCGTATGCTCACTCTACTCCTTGAGGGCGACTGTCGCGCGTACGAGCTTGTCGGCGGCATATTCGGCAAGGCGACCATGTCCTTCGAGGGCCGCGTAGCAAGCCATCATCTCGATTTCTACACCTTCCCAGATGGGACGGATCCCAGTGCGAAGGTGCACGTCCTCACGCACAACAATCTCGGTGTCTCGCTGCGCGACTTTGCGATCGATCCTTACCAAGACTTGCTCGTGCTTGTGGAAACGGAACAGATCACAGCGTGCGTACGAGTATCATGCTGTAAGTGCCTGCACTGATTAAGGATACAGGACGCCGGAGTCGTTCATGGTCACCGTCAACCTGCGAACGATGTCAGCCAATGCTCAACATCCGCTCGCCAAACTTCCTGCCCTGGAGCAGAGTATTCAAGGCCGCATGAATGCCCTCACTATCCACGTCCTCGACGACATAGTAGCCTGCTTCGGGTGGATCCATACCAACCCACACCTGCTAATGTGGAACTGGCACCAGGGCCGTCTACTTGTGGTATGTGTCGTACCCTCGCGCAGGACAGAGCATGTGCTCACGACATCTACGTAGTCGTTTGCACTCGATATCAGCCTTGGAGGATTTGACGACTTTACGATGCTCTCTTCTGACATGTTTATGCTCACGCGCCTCACACCGCTCCCTTCCCTGGAGATCTACCGATTCCAACGCGACCCGATACCTCGAGAACCGCCCAATCTTCCACCGAACCCAACAGCAGTGCTCTCCTTACTGCTCCCTCCACACCGTGCCGACACTTCGTATCTGTACGTCGGCACCCATACCGGGCCGTTCCTCACGCGGCGCCCCGATGTTGCACCATTCCCTCCTACGCGCCGTTGCCAGACATTCGAGTACGACTACGACTCGGCGTGCGCGCGACGGAACAGGCTCCATGTCATCAGTATAGCCGTGCGCCAGGCCCTTCCTGGACCGGGCGGCGTCATCGTCGGCGTACCATTCACCATGTTCGTGCATAACGAGTACTTGCTGCGCGCAGCGTCACAGGCGCGCGGGCGGTCGTACGCGGACCCGGAGGACGCGTCGCGCTTCTTCGCGCCCGGTCCAGCGCTGTACAGCCGCGGTGTGCCGACATTACAATGGTCCGCCTGGGGCCCGGAGCACACGCGCGTGCTCGCGGATCCGCACCAGCCGCAGTGGCTCCGCTACGTGCATGGCGCGCGCTTCGTGCGCGGGGGCGACGTACCGCACGAGTCTGGCGTCGGGACGCGTAACGGGTTCGTCGTGCTCGACTTTGACGTCGATTTTTCCGAGCACAAGCCCGACTTCGCGCAGTATCTGCAGAAGAAGCTTGTTAAGGAGGAGAGCGTGATTCCTGCGGGTGACCTGTTCGCGAACGACGTGGTTAGCTCGCTGCCGTACCGCGAGAGCCCACGCTGCGTCGCCGAGTCGTACTCTGGGTACATGGTGGATGAGGAGCGGATCCTCGGGCTGGTGGTGAGCCCGTTGTAAATTTGATGACCCCGCGGTCAATGCTGATATCTTACGCCACAGACCGACACCAACGCCAACCTATCACGCATCGACGCAATGCTGTTTTGAATGGACTGATACGCAGGAGCGGTTTGGTGTCAATGTGTGTATGTCCTGGTTCGCTCGGTGTGAATCGCTGACGGATGGCGCTCCAGGGGCTTGTAAATTATCTGTAGACGTATCTTGAATATCAAGGAAGGTTCCAGCCTGGACCCAGTGCTCAAAATCATCAGAGATACGCGGGGAACATCGCCCGAATCGCAGGTGTATCTGGCCCGCTGGCCCGAGGATCATCGATCATCAGGTCGCCTGAATGCCCGCAAGTTACGACGTACCGGACACTTGGCCGCGCGCGCGGGACGTAATGGGCCCCGAAGCGCCAAGTCGTATCTTGTTCACAGACGATTTCTGAGGATTGTCGCAGTACTGTAGCCTGGCCTGGGCTCCGGGAAGCTTCATGCGCGGGCGGACGCTGCTGTCCCCGTAGTACCGGTCTTTTCCCGCGTCATCGCCGTGTGCGGCCTCCGTCCATCACCGCCATGGAATCGGGTAACGTCCAGGCGCCCATGTCTCCTTGCACCTCTCGGGCATGTTGGTGAGTTGGACCGCGGACCCTTGATCGCCCATCCTTATAAGGCATGCGCTGCCAGACACTCATGCTGCATTGATTTTCCCTCCATTCCCCTTCCATGCTTTCTATAGTCTCATTCTCGCTCCTAATATCGTCGGCGCTCGCAGCGGCGCCGTACTGCCTGCCTGGCGACCCGTGCTTTCCCTCTGCAAAAGACTTGTCGGCTTTCAATGCCACTGTCGGCGGTCGCCTCATCAAGTCCGTTCCTTACGGTTCAGTATGCTATGCCGCGACATACGACGCGGAGAAGTGCGCTGCGCTCGTGGCCAACATGTCCAACGGCGAGTACAGACTGGAGATCCCTGACGCACTGATGTACTCGTACGTTGCGTCCCCTGGTTCTTGGATCCATGTTCATGCCTTACTGACATATGTGCGTCTACCATACAGCAATTGGGAAGTCACCGAGGACGGAACGGGCTGCCCGGTACCGCGCAACGTCTCGTTGACGCCTGTACAAGGAACTTGCACGTACGGCAATCTCGCACCGTACATCGTCGATGCTACTGTAGCGCAAGACATCGTGAACTCTGTCAAGTTCGCCGCGAAGTATAACCTCCGCCTCCGCGTCAAAAGCGTTCGTGACACTTTCTGCTTCGATCCCAATGTTGTGCGCTAACTATCCAAATAGACTGGACACGATTACGCTGGGCGCTCGAGTGGCGAAGGCTCGTTCACGATCCGGACGCACAAGCTGCAAGGAACGTCATACATCCCCGCATTCGTGCCTTCTGGTTGCAGCGCCACTGCCGAGCCTGCGCTCCTCGCTGAAGCCGGTGTGAACGTTCGTGGCCTGTACACGGCTGCGGACAAGTTCAACCGGACCACCATCGCTGGCGTGACTCCAACGTACGTTTTACTCGCCATAGGGTTTCTTCGATATAGTCTGATATCTCGCAGTGTGGGAGCTCTCGGCGGTTATATCCTGGGTGCTGGAACCGGCGCTTTCTCGCACCAGAAGGGTCTCGGCGTGGACAGTACGTTCATGCCACCCATTTAGCACGCCAACTGTAACCCTCTGACACCGTTTCTTCAACAGACGTCTTGCAGTTCGAAGTTGTTACCACTGACGGCACTCTGCGAATTGCCAACCGCTGCCAGAACAGCGACCTGTTCTGGGCCCTTCGTGGCGGCGGCGGTGCATTCGGTGTCACGACCCGTGCTTGGTTGAAGTCGTATGCACCGCTCAAGGCCACGAACTCGCTCTACGGCGGACTCATTGCGAACGACACTCAGACCTGGGAGAGTCTAATCCGTACGTTTGTTGACCTGCTGCCGGCCTTGTACGAGAAGGGCATCACGGGCGAGTGGTCCGCGTCTTACCCTCAACTCGTGCGTGTAACCCATCGACGTATGCGTACAATTACTGACGCTCCTGTGCAGGGGTTGATTCTCCAGCGTCACTTCGAGGCGAACGAGACGCTCGTCTCCGCTGCGGACTCGCTCTCTTCTCTCAACTCCGCGATATCCATCCCGGGAGTATACAACGCGCTCAATGCCGGGCAGTACTCCACGTGGCTTGAAGCGTACGAGAAGACGATCGTGCCCACCACCGAGGACGGCGCGGCCGTCGGTATCAACGTTCTCCTGGCGTCCCGCATCGCGTCGGACGCGCTCATCCAGAGCGCTGAAGGCCGTCGCAAAGTCGCCGACTACATCATCGCCTACCCGAAGGGCGCATCGATCATCTTCCAGATGCTCGTCGGCGGCGCGGTGAACGTGCCCAGCACGACGGACACTGCTGTAAATCCGGCATGGCGCTCTTCCTTCGGCTTCGTGGACATTGTCGTAGGCGGGTCGACGCCTGAAGTGTCGGATGCGCAGGCGGCTCTCATGGCTGACATGCGCACACGCTCTGACGCTGTCTTTGGTACCGCGGTATACTACAACGAGAATGCGCCTACCAACAACTGGCAGGAGGTGCAGTGGGGATCCAACTACGCTCGCTTGCTGTCTATCAAGAAAAAGTATGACCCCAAAGGCGTTCTCACCTGCCGTGCTTGCGTTGGGAGCGAGATATTTGGCTATTAATCATCGTGATACTTAGAATTAGTTACTTATCGTAATATTCACCTTCCTTGAGCCCCGCATAGTATCAGTTTGAGTTGTTGTAAACAGGAATATACAAAGATTCCTGGCCTAGGAAGGCATGACTGGCCTTTTGTTTGGGCACTAATAGGCAACACAAGGCGGTAGAGTAGAAAAACCTGTGAGCGCCGGCTCTGCTAAATGAGAGGATGCAAGGAATGCAAAAGATAATGCGTTAAGGGGGAATCGAACCCCCGGCTGATCGAGTCAGCTGCTGAGTGGCAACGATCAAGGTTACCACTACCCCATTAACGCTTGCGAATAGGGGCTAAGGAACACATACATAATAGCACGCGTCTCCATAAGATATTCATCAATCCTCTCCCTCCCAATGCCGAACGTGTTCATGAAAAAGGTGTCTCTGAGTACATACTATGCATCTGGTATGCAGTACATCGACTCACAACTCACACCGATTGACACTGCCACTACTGTTGACGTCTGGGCAATCGCTTCTGAACACGTTCTTCGTGTTTCGGGATCCCCGCGGACACGACGATCCTGTTCATGCACAAACCGAACCTCGTCCGCGTGGTACGACGTCGTTGCAGCTGTACCCGAGTGTGTCGACGATGCGGAAGCATTTGCTCTGCTGTTTACTTTACCCTCTTATTCGTTGGCTCGTTCTACCACGTTTGTAGCCGCTGTCTGCTGTCCGCAATCAGGCCCAATGCGCATAGTGTGGCTATGGCTGATGGCTCAGGGCGAGCACAACGTTGCGATGTGATGGCTGGCATGGCCGGATGAACAGACGAACGTGCGACGCTCAGGCGAGACTGAGACGCCTTGGGAGCTGCACGACCACGCTGATGGCGCTGTGACCGGGGCTCGTAGAACGGCCGGGGGACGACAGGTCGGGTGCGCCATGTGGGAGCGAGGGGATCGACCGCATGCGAAGGGCTGTCCGAGGTCGGCGCGTCGGTTTGATTGCACCGCAGCCGCATCTCGAGATTAGAGATAAAAGCCCGGGCAACGCGATGGACGCGCTCTCCAGCTGTTCTTGGCCCTTGCCACGGCTTTTCCTTTCTTTTTTCGCGTCGCTCCGTTGGCAGTCGACATGCTCGCCGTCATCCTCGCCTTCGCTGCCGCGTCCGCGCGCGCCGCCGTCCTGAACGTGACCGACATTCAGGGCTCGTCCTTCGCCAGCCCGCTCCTCAACCAGGCTGTCACCGTCCAGGGCATTGTCACGGCAAAGGGTAGCCAGGGCTTCTACATCCAGAGCGGTGCCACGGACGACGTTCGCGTGTCGAGCGGCCTGCATGTCTTTTCCACTTCCGCAACTGTGCGCAATGCGGTCAACGTTGGCGATCTGGTGAGCAGTTGGACGTTGCCCATGTCATCCTGTCTAACTCCTGTCGCGCGTAGATCACGGTTAACGGCAAGGTTCAAGAGTTCCGCTCGCAGGCCCAGTACTTGACGGTCACCGAACTCGGCTCGCCCACGAACATCACCATTCTCTCCAGCAACAACACCGTTGCGCCCGTTGTTCTCGGTGTCGACCGCAGCCCTCCGACGCAGTTCTACACTGACCTCGACGTCGGTGCCGGCGGCTTCCTTGCTACCCCCAACAATGCGTCCCAGATTACAGTCGTCAATCCCGAGCTCAAGCCCGATGCGTTCGGTCTCGACTTCTGGGAGTCGCTGGAGGGCATGCTCGTCACGATCAAGAACCCTGTGGCCCTCAACTTCGAGAACTCATTCGGCGAGTTCTGGGTTCGCGGCGACTACAACGTTACTGGCCTCAACGAGCATGGCGGTCTTACTATGACGGGCAGTGCGTCAAACCCCCACTTCAATCGCAAGTTTGCGTACTCACGCTTTCGTAGACCCCGATGGCTCGCCTGACATGAACCCGGAGGCTGTCATCATTGGCAGTCCTCTCGACGGCACGAAGTCGCCTACGACCTTCATGGGCGCGCAGTTTGGAGACATTACTGGAGTTGTCGAGTACACGTTCGGTTTCTACTACATCCTGCCCCTCACCGCGCCTACTCTTCTCAACAAGGCAAACCCCGTCTTGCCTACGACGGTGATCGAGAAGAGCGAGGATCCTTGCATCCTTACTGCTGGCGACTACAACACGGAGAACATGAGCGTCAACTCCACGCATCTCCCGACTGTCGCGGACCAGATCCTGAACAACCTGAAGGCCCCGGAGATCGTCTTCCTCCAGGAGATCCAGGACGACAACGGCGCGACGGACAACGGCAACGTCTCCGCGAACGGCACGATGCAGAAGCTGGTCGACACCATTTCTGCTTTGTCCAACAACACCATCAACTACTCGTTCATCGACGTTGTCCCTGTCAACGACCAGGATGGTGGCGAGCCGGGCGGCAACATTCGCGTCGCTTACGCTTGGCTCGCGGACAAGGTTACCCTCGTCAGTGGTACTGCCGGTGGCCCGACGGACGCGAACGAGGTGACCACCGATGCCGACGGTCTCCTGAACCTCAAGTTCAACCCTGGTCGTATCGAGCCGGCTAGCGAATTCTGGGCTGCCTCCCGTAAGCCCCTCGCTGCCGTCTGGGAGAAAGTCGGCGCTCCTGGCCAACGCTTCTTCACGATCAACGTCCACTTCACGTCTAAGGGCGGCTCGTCGTCTGACCAGGGCGATGCCCGCCCTCCGGTAAACGGTGGTGTCGACCAGCGCGCGGGTCAGGTCGCGACGATGGCAAACTTCACCAAGTCCATTCTTGCGCTCGACAAGGACGCGTCCATCGTCACGGCCGGCGACTGGAACGAGTTCGTCTTCGCCCCGTCCGTCTTCGGCGGTGTTGAGGGCGTGCTGCACGACCTTGACGAGGTCGCGAAGGTTCCGGCTGTGGAGCGTTACACCTACGCTTTCAACGCCAACAGCGAGCAGCTAGACCACATCTTCATCAGCTCCGCCCTCGCCGACCGCGGCGCGAAGGTCGACCACGTTCACGTCAACACGCACGCCGTCTCCTTCAAGGCTCGTATTTCCGACCACGACCCGTCCGTCTACCAAGTGAACGTCTGCAAGACGAAGACGCCTACACCGCCGACCCCTCCCTCGGAGCCGGAGTGCGCGTTCAAGACCGGCTCCTACTGCGCTGCGCCACTCCCGCCGTTCACCGACGCCAAGGGCTGCCTTGCGTCGGTCGGAAAATGCTTCTCGGAGAGCATCGAGTGCTTCACGAAGGTGCCCCTCGCCTCCACGCCGCAGTGCTTGAAGTTCCAAGCCCAGTGCGCAAAGGACAGCCTGACATGCGCGACATGCCTGACGGGAGGCAAGTGCACCGGCTTCCCATGATTTACCCCACACGTTCTTTCCAGACTACCCCCTCCCTCGCAACCGCATTGTAGCTTTCGCGCATCATTTACATTCCCCTAGCTGTCTGTTGCATTTCACAAAATAACAGATAATACCCACCGAGCGCTCCCTTGCGCTCCGATACTGCATCCTTCCTTCTCATGAACCTCCTAAAACCCTACCAAATTGCTATAGTGAGGAGAAGGACTTCAGCGTGAGAGTAAGCAACCGGTTACTGGGCATTCCGGCTCGTGGAACGCGTGCGGGTCGAAACGGGAGCGCGATGGTCAGGTGCTCCCTTCAGCCCCGTTCCCGCCCTCCTGGCGCGCGCGTCCATCTGGCCGAATTGGGAAGATCAGGCTGGTTTTCGCGCGAGATGGGCAAGATGGGCCATCGCGTCCTCGTCGCGCGCGATTTCGGGATCGCGTCTGAGCGTACAAAAGCAAGCCTCGACAGCCGCGCGACGCGTCTCTCTCGCCTCCCTTCTAGTTGTTCCGCAAGTTCCTAACCCAAGGTAAGGTGAAAACAAGAAAAGCGTCTATGTGCATTGCTTCATATCTCGATATACAGGGAACCCGCATCTAAACGGGCAATAGCAAGAAAACTCGAGGCCATAAGAATGGAGAGATAAAGACGAGGAGGAAGAGTGTTCATCGCGAGCGGCTATTGCGCGTTGGGGAGGACGACCTCGACGCGGTACGTCTTGCCGGCCTGGATGTCGGTGATGACACTGTCGCTGAGGACTTTGCCCTCACAGACGAGCTTGGGCTCAGCACCGCGCGTCACGTGGACCTCGAACGTCGCGCCGCGGAATTGACGCGTAACGCGGACGGACGGCCACTGGGATGGCAAGTTAGGAGCGACGCGCAGACCCGCGCGGCAGCCGCGGAGACCAAGAAGTCCCTCGACGACGCTGCGGTACATCCATGCCGCCGTGCCGGTGTTGAAGAGATGGCTAGAGTGCCCAGCAGCTTTCGGGTGCGTCTTGTGCGCGCCGCGGTAGTAGTTGGGTACGAAGATGGGCAGCTGGCCGCGCGCGAGGTAGTCCGAGACGTCTGGGCCGGGCAGCATACGGCGGAGGAGACTGTGCGCCTTGTCCGCGTAGCCGGCGCCGAAGAGCGCGTAGATGTAGAACGCCGCGGCGTGGTTGTACACGGAGCCGTTCTCCGCGACGCCGGGGTACTTCTGCGTCAGGCGGCCGACGTCGTCGCGCATATGTGTGTACGACGGCGCGAGCATCTCAACACCAAATGGACCTTCGAGGTGCTGCTCTACGGCGCGCACGATGCGCTCCGTCTGCTCCTTGTCCGCGCCTCCGCCGAGGATGGCGAAGCTCTGCGGGTTCAAGTAGATCTTGCCCTCGTCGTCGACCTTGACACCGAAGACTACGCCGTCGTCGGTGATGCCCCGACCGAACCAGTCTCCATCCCACACATGCGTGTTGACGGCCTTGTTCATCGCGTCTGCGGCCACGGAGAACTCGCTGCCATCGCGACCATCGTCCTCGCAAAGCGTCGCCCAGAGCTTCAGCGCGTACGCGGTGGCCAGAGTCATCCAGGCCGAGACACCCTTGCCCTTCCAGCCAACCATGTTCATCGGGTCGTTCCAGTCTCCCTCGAGGATATAGTGGAGGCCGCGCTCGTCGACAGCGGTGATAAGATACCGCATCGCCTTGTCTGCACGATCGCGGACAGACAGCTGCTTGCCGTCCTCCTTCGCCTCGACGAGCTCATCCAGCACCGAATAGTCGCCAGTCTCGTTCAAGTACGCGTCGAGGAACAGTGCGAGCCAGAGCGAGTGGTCGACGTGCGGGACGGTGTTGATGTACTTCAGCTCTGCGCCGTCGTAGAGCGTAATGCCGTCCGGCAGCGCACCATTCGCGTGCTGCTGCGTCAGCGCCTTCAGGAGTGTCTTTCGCGATGTTTCTGGCGCCACAAATACGGTGCCGATCGCGTCCTGCAAGAAGTTGCGCGTCTGCGGGTCGGTGGACAGGCGGTTGGTGTCACCGTGATAGTAGACTTGGCGCGGTAACCAGGTGTTCACGAACGCGTCGAAGTGCGCGTCCGGCGAGGCCATGCGTACCGCACCACGGCCGGAGGTGATATAGTGCTCGAAGTTACGCTGGGCCTTGTCGAAGCCGGACGCGGACAGGTACTTGTCCTTCAGCTGCTTGATCTCAGCCTTGTCGAACGCAGGCCCGAACAGGAAGCGATGGGTCGTCGTCTCGCCAGCGTTGAGCTCGTGGTCGAACTGAAGGGAGGCTATAGGGTTCTCGTACGACGCGTCGCCGCCGGACATGATTTCTGACGTGATAGCATCTGGATTATGCAGGCCGCCTTCGCCCTCGAACGCCGACTGGCGCGTCTCGTAACTCTCCGGGTGCTGCTCGCTCAGGAGGAAGACCTTGTCCTTCAGATCCTTATTCTTGAAGTAGTCCTTGGTCTTCTGGTACGCGGTGATCGAATCGGCGACGACGGCGTTCAGCTCGCGGTCGTACGTTGCGGATTGGTTCCTGGAAATCATTCCGGAACGTCAGCTCACCGGTGGGCGGCAGGAGTCATGGTCACACGCACATCCAGGAGAGGAGGCCCAGAGGAAATGCGGGGTAGAAACCCAAACGTTTCTTGGCGGTCGAGAGGTTGGTGATGCGCGCCTCCCAGAGCTCACATGCGTCGTCGACAGGAAGAGTGAGACGGAGGTCGACACGGACGCCCTGCGCTTTGATGTCCCAGCGGATGAGACTCGGGCTGACGTCGAAGCTGAAGCTGTCGAGCGGTGCGCGTGTGGGCTCATAGGGGGCGGAGAATATGGTTCCGGTGTCGCGATCCTTGACGAAGAAGAAACGGCCGGGATGGTGGGCGTAGGTGCGCTGCTCCGGCAGCATGAAGTGCTTGGCCTCGAGAATCTGGGCGTGGGCGTATTTCGACGGCTCGGGCTGCATAAACTGGGCTGTGGCGTAGCCGCGGGCGGTCATGTGGATCATCATGCGCGGGTTCCAGAGGAAACCAGCGGCGAGCGGCATCGCGGTGGGCGACGAGAGCGAGCAGTGGGCATTGTCGAGCTCGACGAGCTTGACCTGCTGCGCGGTCTGGTTGCTGGAGCCGCGGCGGGTGGTTGCGGATTTAGCGCCGGCGGCGGCGGGAGGCTGCTGAACGCGGGCGCGTCAAAAAAGGTCAGTCGTCATCGCGCAGGCTGGCGCTCACGGCAGCAGCTGCCACCCTGTGCGCTTTGCCAGCGACGGCGGCCCCGTTGTTCGCGTGCTGAAATATAGCATCGGTGTGAACGTGCGTCAGAATGGCGGGATCGGAAGCGCTCACGCCGTCGTGGACGCGACCCGTGTAGTTACTCTGAAGAAATTCTTCAGTTTTCACACTCAACAATGGCTCCAGCAGCGAGCTCACCATCGGTGGAGGTCTGAGAGGCGAGTGGGTGAGAGAGGACGGCGGGCGCGCTGTTGCCCCTTTTGAAGGCCGAGAGTTACCCCGCGCTTTGGATCCGACGGCGAACACGCTCCGGAACGCCGGTGGCTTGTTTCACCTCTCTCACTCGACGGCGGCTGCACTCCTACTCATTGCCGGGCCTGTCGCATGCTGTAAAGATCACCGCGCTCTGCATCTCCCTGCACGTCCTTGACCTCACCCTCGCCCCAGCAACACGTACGTTCGGACCGGGCCTCCCAGCGCGAATGTCTGCCAATGGGGAAATGCGAAACGCGTAGATACGGGTCCTCGCACCACTGCATTCTCGAAGTCAGGCATCTCTCGTCTCATCGCCTCGTTTGTCGCATTGGTCGCAACGGTCATTCCTCGGCTCGGACCATCGGGTGCGACGGGAAGGCATAGAAACGCTTCCACAGCTGCCAAAACAGCACTCGTCCACTGCAGCCGACTATCTCAGGGAATAGCCTCGACCCGCTGTGAGTCATGGCGCTGTGAGGGCGATATGAGCACTGCGACGAGCGGACTGGACGCCGCAATGCCAGGGCGGTACTACGCACGAGAATTCTCCGCACGTTACGCCGCCATGCATTCGACGCAGAGTATGACGACACACACCGACCTAGACACGGCCCGCGGATTCCGGATACCTGGCACACGCACACGCGCACACTTGCCAACGGCGTCGCTCTACAGACTCTCAATCTAAAAACGCACTGCACTCTTGTCTCCCCACACCGGAGCGCTGTATCCTCGCTCTGCCCATGTGCCATACCGATCTGGCTGTGTGTGTCTTCCATTTGCCCGCACATCGGCGATGCACACTGGCACGAAACATTCTACCTCCCTACGCACTCTCGCCGATCTATCCCACAGACGTGGTAGACAGCCATCTAGTGTGGCAAACGGCAGATGGAGGTACTATCCTTGGACGAGAGGATCCGCGTTACAATCCCGTACAACTGGCGTATGTCTCGCACGAGCAAATCAAGTCGCTGCGCATGGCTTCTCTGTTTCTGGGTGACGCAGCACCAGGTCAAGTGGCTTGTGTTTCTCTCATTCCGAGTGTGTTTCGAATTCTCTCGGCGTGTTTCTCAAAGTTCCGGTGGCGGGAGGAACATCCAAATGTCATGTTCCGCTCTGGATTCAGCTCCCTCTCACTTCCACTGCGCGACTCAGGTCCAGCATGAGTCGCATCCATTCGTTGGCGACCCTGTTCGTTCCTTGCTGCTGTGGAGAGGTCAAGTGCTCGAGTTTCGCGAAGTCGTGCGGGGATTTCGAACATGGCAACGGAAACACATTATTCCAAGTCTTCTTACTCGAACGGACCCGCTGTTACCGTTACGTCGACGAGTGTGCTCTCACCTTCGCTGCGTCGGTAGCGTCATGCCTTCGAGTCTCTCAATCGTATTCGGTGGTGCCGCGAGAGTCGACAAACCGTCAAACTCGAGCAAATCCTTTATACGCCAACGCGAGACTTCTCCCTACGAGTCAGGAGCTGAATGACTGCCCAGGGGGCTTCTCATACACTCTCCACAGAATCTCTATCTGCCTCTGCTCGAGGATCTTCTCGGAGGGCAGCGTAACCTCGCACTCCTCCAGGTAGACTGCATTCTGCAGCGTCGGGTCCTGGCAGCGCTGCCCTCAACTGACCCGCACTGGCGCACCCTTTCTCGAGTGCGAGGGCGTCGCCTTCGGGCGTACCCGCGTTGCGTGCGGCTTTCAACTCCTCTGGCAGGATTGTAGACTACGCGGACTCGCTAGTGAACATCCGTCGGCGTTAGAAGACACTCGCATTGCCAAGACACTCACAAGTGGGATGGATGGCGTAAGTCTTCTGCATACCGCACGCCTTCGCATGACTCGCGTACACCCTCCCCTCACTTGCAAAAATTCCACTCCTCGAACTCGCCGTCTCAGCCTGAGAACGCGTGCCCCGTAATGACATTGAGAAGTTCACACCCTGTCCAGCCCTCATCTGAGGCAAGAGCACGTACTGAGGTGAGCGACCAATGAGCAAGATGGTTACCCGCAGACGTCATCTCTGCGCCGTCCTCCGTAATCGTTCACTGCGGCCAGGTGCGGTATTGGGTCCAAGGAGACCGTCGACGGCCTTGTCGATTAAGACATCCATACAAGGTATTAATCGGACGGAGGCATGCGACGCGAGATTGATGGAAGTACGACTCACTCGGATCGGAGGAGAAGCGAATGAGATGGCCGAGAGAAGGGTGCAGGAGCGACCGGCTCAGCGAGGATCGGATGACAGCCGACCATTATCTCTCCATCTTGTTTACATAAAAGCCATTATCTAATCGTGCGAGATTCCATCTAAATCGTAGGTTCTCACTGTTGTGAGCTGGTATGCTGCGAGACTTTGGCGACCATGAGATCTCTACATCAGCAAAATGGATTCCTGCTCACGAGTCTCATGAGCGATGTGAGACTGTCAACGCTGATAGAGCATCTCTCCGGCTATTCTATTTTGACAAGCTTGATGAGCTCTCTGAGCAGCCTGAGCTCACGCGTCTCAACAAGCCTATTTCGGAACTGCTTCTGCTTTTGATTGCTTCGCTTAGGAACTGGGACCCCGGGACACGAAATGCGGTGAAGTCAAGTTTATTGCGCGCGGAACGAGGAAGTATGTACAAGACACAACTACGCTAATCTACTACGGCCGACGACGTCCGTAAAACTTCGGTGTCCGTATTAGAGCAAACCTGAAAAATTCATGGTCAGCATAGGTAACGCGGAGAGGCCTGCTTTGCACGAACCATGTGGTTGCCGAACGAAGTAGCGAGCGTGCAAACGAGGCGGTGACAATGAGCAAGTCAATCGTAATGCCCGTCGTACAACAGCGAAGCCGGGTAGCGTTGCGTAGTTGCACCTGTCCGCGTAGTGCGTCGCGACGTAGGCTGCAAATAATGGGTCAGGTGTGCAAAGCAACCGTCTCAACACGCACATGTACGCCGGGCTTGATGATTTCGGATGCGCCCAAACCGCAGACAGAGTTTGACGGCCTGTGAAAGAACGGTAAGAGGTTCGGACGCTAGCGGGTACGGCGTGGCACATACGGGTTGGTGTAGCGTAAGGAGTTGCCTGCGTCACCGATCCTGGGTACAATAAAGACACCTGCACCAGCCGTCAGCGCTCAATGCGACGCGAACGGGATGGAGGGACGGCTTGGACGCCCAGTCTGCATCAACACTGTAGGATAAATATAATGGGGCGACGTACGGTGAAGTCGACGTTGACGAGTCGCAGACTCGCAATCGTCTGCAGGACACGTAGTCAGCGGGATGTACGGGTAGGAAGGGGATATGTAGCTACCTGGACGGCGGGGCAAAGTCGATATGCGGTGGCGAGTTGGGAGGAGGGAAAAGAGCGAACGGGGAGTTTGGAGCCGAGCGGGCGAGTCGATGGGTTCTGGCGCGACCGGCTTTCTTTAGGGCAGGTCTTTCGGACCATGTTGGACTCAGCGAAAATTGGAAGGAACGGATGGCCAACGACTTGGCGTATGATTGCTGTCAGTTCTCATAGTGCTCAGCATCACTTGAACGGCTTGGGCATGACATGTCGCTTGATGCTACTGTTAGGTCCCTCTCAAAGCAGATTTTGCCCTGTCGAAGCTTCTCAGTTGATGCTTAAGGAGTTTGACCGATCTCACAGAGCTTCAAAGCCTCAGGACGTCCTATCAGCTCAACTGACAGTCCTGAGAGCCGTGAGTATGCTGAGCGCCAGTTCGTTTTCCTGATGTAAGCGTATCCTTCAAAGAGGTGGTTGTCGAAGACTGCAGGTGAAAATGTCAGACCGTCACAAAGGTTGATGACTCTTTTCACCCACGACTGGATCTTTATGACACCGGTGAGCCGTCCCTGCACCGTAACTGGTCACGACTACTCATTATATTAGTCGAGGTCTTGCCAACGAGATAATACAAACTATTTCACTGGGAACGACTATTTTACGCTTCTGCTCTGTATAATAGCGTCACATAACCCAAGGAGATCTCTACTATAGACACCGGGTCATGCGGATTGAGGATGAGGACTTGTGATCTCAATCTCCTGAGCGCACGCACTTTCCGCGGTATAACGAAGATGAGCTCTCCTACCGTCAAGAACCGCGTGGAGCACCGGGGTTAACGTGCTCCACAGATGGCTCTCCATCTGCTCATACTCTTGGATCAACCCTCCTGGCCTGCCACGGGATCGGGGGGTGAGTGGACCGGCTGCAAGCGACCACAGCAGCCGCCCGGAAGGGAGAGCCAGGTTCCCCCGATCCGAACATGTCCGCAGCACTGACGATCCGATTGTAATAACGGTTGTAATAGTAATAGAATAGTGTACAAGTAGTACAGTCTACGACCGCCGCTGGCAGGAGTGGTAGTCCGGGCGAACCGGTTAGATACGTAGAGTACAGTAGGCGAAGTAGGAAGAGAACTCCGTCCCTCCTACCTCCCCTCTCCCGCAGTAGTAGTTTCTCTTTGCTGTTTTATCTTGCAATTCAACAATCAGTCTTAAAGTTCTGAACGTCAAGTCAGTACCACTGTGACGCAGACGAGGATCTCTTCTAATAGCTACTACCTAGGGCGAGCCTTCAAGCTTCAACGATGCAGGAGTAAATGGTTTGTACATATGCAACCTAATCTTCGAGTACATACTGTTATCTATGCATTGATGAGTTCGAAAACACGTTCGTATTGATTCTGCAGCCGTACAAGACACGCACACGCCCTTCTCAAAGAGTCAGCTACTCCAACGAGTACTCCATCCGACCATATCCATCGTAGCACACGCCTCGAAGATTCCACGTCCCTTCCCTCGGCTGCGTCTTCCCCTCCTCGTCGACTGCACGGCTCAACGCCACACCCTTCCCGGGCCTCGACCCGTCGCGATCCGAGTCGAACTGGTATTCCCAAAGTACCCACCCCCAACGTCCGCCGCGATACGTGATACGGGCTTCAGACCAAGTCGAGCCGTCGTCGAGCGATACTTCAACGCGGGAGATGGATCCTTTCTCCCCGGGTCCGGGGAGCGCGTAACCTTTGACTGTCAAGGAAGAGGATGAGGACGCGGAGATTGAGGCGATTGCGCTGTTGAGCGGCATCTCGGTTATAGGTTCCTCATTGTCCCAATGTCCTCCGTTCTCTGCTTCCTCGCCAGACTTCACCTAAAAAACAACCACTGAGTGTGAGGAGAAGAGGATTGGGAATGGGACAGGCGCACGGAAGGAGGAAGGACTTTATAGTCGCGCTGCATGTAATGGTTCGCGCTCTCGTGTGGCGAGAGGTGGATGTGTGTAACCCATTTGACCCAGCGCGCGCCGCAGTATCCTGGTACGACGACGCGGAGCGGCGCACCGTGCTCGCGACTCAACTTCTTGCCGTTCATCTGGACAGACCTATGTGTCAGCCTTCTTCCACTTCCACTCAACTCAGCACGTACATGTGTTGCGAGCAAGACGTCTTTGAGGCCCTTGTCCAACGGCACAGAACCAGCATAGAATCGCTCCTCTTGGACCGGACCCCGCTCAGCGGCGAAATGCACGTGTCGAGCAGAGGAACGGACGCCTGCGCGTTCGAGAAGGGTGGAGAGCGCGACGCCGGACCAGAGGCAGTTGGCGACTGTGCCTGCGCCCCATTGTATTCCGTCCGTGGAAGCTGGGATCATGGAGCGTCTGTTTCCCGCACACTATCAATATTGATATCAGTTGTGGAAGAGAATAAAGGTACGACGGGGCAGGAACAGACTTGGAGAACTGCTTCTACAGTCGTTTGAGGAAGTTGCGAGAGCTCGGAAAACGAAATCTTGAATGGCGTCTCGACGGCGCCGTCTACAGTGAGCAAGTATCCTTCATGCGCGTTCTCCTCGTCGTCTTCGGTACGGATGTTCTGAAACGGTCCTATCGCAGTATCGTGTCAGCACATGTACACGTACTAATATCGAGGGGCCAACGAACCGTGGTTGCGCAGGTAGACAAGATGCTCGGGCGTGTGAGCGTACTGGACCAATTGTGCGAGGTCGGGCTCTGCGTTGGGCGGGTCATGTTGCTTTACGACGAGCGCGGTCATGGTCGAGGTCGAGGACTCTGGGTGGCGCAGGATCGGGAGCGGAAACGTCATGGCGGCGAGAAGACCGTGTCCACATCGGGGATCGGGAACAGAGCTCGTGGACAGCGCATTTTGGGTCCAGAACGGGTACAAGGGATTCGAAACTTCGAGTTAGTAGAAGAATCTAAGGCGGGCAGCGCGCAGGACGAGCTCAAAGGCGAGATCGGCATAAAGCGGTAACGAGCTCGTCTCTCTTTCTCCACCGCCAACGTCGCCGTCGTCGTCGCGCGTGAGCCCAACCTTCCGTTACGCCCGCGTTCTCGCCCGGTGCGCCATGTCGACGTGTTCATCTCGCTACTGTGCATGTTGCGCACACGCTTACAACCACGTTGTTGATCTCAACGATTCCTCCTCTTGTCTACTACGCAACAGACCTTCTGGTGCTGGCGTTATCCCTTCACAGAAGTTTGGGAGGTACAGCTATATGGCTGGGTCTTGGGTTTCGTTCAAACTAGACTCCTCAGGCCTGCACGTTCTCTCCGCCCTGCTCATGTGTCTGTCAAGCCGCCTATATGCTCAAGCACTGTCCGTAGGTGGTGCAGCGGGTCTGCCGGCATTGCTCTGGGCCTTTGACGGTTGCATTCGTCGTCGTATACTTATTGGAGTGCCAGACGAGAGACCTCGGGTCTGGGACCGCGTCACCCCCGATTCGCCGCACCGTCGAAGCATGAGCACCCTCCTCTCACAGCACATGACCGGCCCTAATACAGCGGGCTCGTATCACTTTACACCTCCTTTATCGTCGCCCATACCCCGTCCATCGGTCCTTGAGGGGCAGCTAACGAGTGCGTCATCGTTCGACTGACAGTACAGCATGAGTCTCTTCAAACTGTCGACGAGGGCCCATGTACTCCGTTGGTGGTGACGTTGGCAACCCTGTCGGTCGCGCGATTGGCCACAGAGTACTAGGCCGCGCCCGACCTATCGCCCATCCGTAAGTACAACTGTGACAAGGCGAGGCGAGGAGACGTGCAGGAAACAGGGCTTCCAAGTCACCGCAGTGCGAGTGCGCGCCGCCGGGGGCGTGTTTGCATGCGCGGTCATCCACTTGATCGCCCCTGTGTACGAGGCTGAGCTTCCTAGATGCGCCCTGCACATGTACATGATAAACAGAATCGTGTATGCACAGTGCGAGTGAGAAAAGAGCTTAGAATCACTTTTCTGAGCGGGGAGTTGTAAGTTGTGAGTTTGCTGTCAATTTATGCGGCGCCACGGAGAAATCGGCAGGCGGGAGCGACAAACATGGACAGGACAGGTCCACCGTGACGGTTCCTGCCGGCAAGCGCGGGGTCTCACTCCTTTCCCTTTTCCCCCGTCCAGTCCGTCAGCTCACGGGCACCGTCTCACACCCACCAGCCATGGCACGCTCTTCCAAGAGCCAGAGCCAGAGCCGGCCGACCAAGTCCAAATCCAAGGCGTCTGTCGCACGCTGGGAGCGCGACGAAGATATCCCACTCGACGAGCAGGAAGAGTGTGAGTTGCCGTCCTCCCCCCCGACTCCCCACCGTGGCTCATGCCTTTTCCTGTTTTCAAAGTCGAGCGCTGACCACAACACCTCCCCACTTTTGGCTTTTGTTCTCGCGCATGCCGGACACAGTCCACACGTCGCGCGATCGGATACTGCTCGAGGGCGAGGACGACGCGGACGAGGATTTTGAGGACGACGACGAGGTCTTTGCGTTACGTGGCGTAGGTGTCGACGAAGATTCATCATCCGGTTCTCCGTCCGATTCCGAAGAACCCACCACCACCTCCTCCGCGTCCACCTCCGCGTCCACCTCCGCGTCCACCAAAAAGTCCAAGTCCAAATCCAAGAAGAAGAAAGCCGAGAAGAAGGAGGACGAGTCGGAAGAGGAGGAAGGATGGGGTCGTAAAAAGAGCGTCTATTACGCGACGGGCGACGATGACGAGAACGACGACGAGGAGGCCGCGCGGTTGCAGGAGGAAGAGGCGCGTCGTGTGCAGGCGAAGATGCGCGCAGACATGACCGACGACGACTTTGGACTCGGCGATCTGCGCATCGCGGACCCGGCCCCGGATGCCACGGCGTGCGTAATCAATCTCTCTCTGTTCTTTGCGCCTACCGAAGAGCCGGTATGGATCTTGTGCACAAGGTTGATTGTGGGTGGGGGGTTGTGCAGCTGTCGCGCTCGCGCTCGCGGTGTTGTTTGCGGGCTATATGCTCTGCTCTGCCACTGCCAAACACGTATGCTAAAACTCCTTGCAGTGACCCAGCAACGTTTGCGACCACGGCTACGCCTACGGCGCTGCCGAAGGAAAAGGACGCGCTCCGTGCACACCTCGCGCGTCATAGCCCCGAAACGCTCGCCCTCGCCCGCGAATGGGACGACGTCGCGCACGCATTACTCAAAGCCACACGCGCACTCGAAAAGTGCGTACCACCACCCACCGCCCCATCGTATCGGTTTTTTAGCATCACGTTGATGATGATGCATACAATTTTTCGTTAGAACACAGGCGGCGAAGCCGGACGCGCTGAGTCTGGGATTGCTCCACGTGCACCATCGTACGTTTCGTCCTCTCTCTCTCGCCCTCGTTGACGGACGGGTTGCATTGCAGAGACGCTGCAGACGTATGCGACTACGCTGGCGTTCTACTTCCATCTGCGCGCGAGCGAACCGTATGCCGGCCGGCCCGAACTCCTGCGCGCGCATCCAATCCTGAAGCGGCTCCTGACGCTCAAGCAAGCACTCGCTACGCTCGAGGAACTTGATTTCGGTGGCTCTTCGTCTGACGAGGGCGAGGACAGCGAGGAGGACGAGAGCACGGATGCGGATTTGGACGAGGACGAGGACTTGAGCGACGACGATGCGGGTTGGCGGCAACTCGAACTTGCGGATTTGCTCAAGGACTCGACGACGCATGGTGAACTCGATGCTGCAGACGGGATCCAGCGCCGCGCGCGTGTCAAGAGTCTGAAAGCGCAGCCGCTCGAGTCGATTCCCGAACTTCCCGAGCCCAAGAAGAAGAAGAAGACTAAGGTCACGTACGATCTTGTCGAACCCGCCTTCGTCTCTTCCAAGAGTGGGAAGAACAAAACTATGAACACGGACGCAAACACCGACACGGACGGTTTCGGCGACCCGATGGTGCTGCAGAGCGCGGACGCGGCGGACAAGAAGGCGCGGAGACGGACGTTACAGTTCCATGCTGCGCGTATCGATGCGGGTGCTGCGCGGCGTGCGGGTGCGCGCGCGGCGAGGATGGGAGGAGACGAGGATGTGCCGTATCCTGAGCGCAAGAAGGAAGCTGAGAAGCGGCGCGCAGAGGAGAATGCGAGGCGGAGGGCACGGGGCGAGGATCTGGATGACGAGGAGCCAGCTGAACGGCCGAGGAAGCGGCAGCGCGACGAGGAGGAGCAAGGGGACGAGGACGGGGATGAGGAGGGGTATTATGAGCTTGTGAGTCGCGGGAGGAAGGAGGCGAAGAAGGCGAAGAGGGAGGCGTACGAGGCTGAGCGCGCGGCGGAACGGTGAGTGTGGTTTGCGCTACGACGCGCGACGACGTGGACGCTGATGACTTTTGCATCTGCAGTGTTGTCGACGACGATGCGGACGAGACGAACGGGCCGCGCGCGCTGACACGCGCGATTTTGAAGAACAAGGGGTTGACGCCGCATCGTGCGAAGAGCGTGCGCAACCCGCGCGTGAAGAAGAAGCTCAGGTATGTGTCGCGTCTTTCATGGCTGGATCGTATTGACCGCAGGTATACAGATACGAGAAGGCGAAGAAGAAGGTCGCGAGCCAGAAGGCGGTGTTCAAGGGCGGCGCGGCGGCGAGCAAGGGGGTGTACGAGGGCGAGAAGAGCGGGATCAACAGTCGCGTGGTCAAGAGTACGCGGCTGGGCTGAGGCGGTGTGCGTGGTGTTGAGAGTCTTGCGAGCGTGGTGTATTGGGATAGTATTTAGATAGCTGAGCGGGCGCGCTGCCGGGGGTTGCCGGGTCCCCATATCCGCAGCCGCCCCGCGGGTTTCAGTCACTGGACTTCGGCGTTGGGCGCGCTCATAGTGCTCGCCAGCCCCGCCAGCGCGCACGCCCACACCCACTTCCTGCCACCCCCATACACACCCATGGTATCCCACCGCGAGAAGGCGGCCGCGCCACGCAGCCGGCCCAACCGTATAACCCACAAGACGAGATTGAGGGTCCTCGTCGGCGGCGAGTACGACGTCGAGCCCCTGCTGCTCGACGACGACG
Source organism: Exidia glandulosa HHB12029 (assembly GCA_001632375.1). NCBI lineage: Eukaryota > Fungi > Basidiomycota > Agaricomycetes > Auriculariales > Exidiaceae > Exidia > Exidia glandulosa. The sequence continues at coordinate 27,727 of KV426126.1, read as the reverse complement.
ACGAGAAGACCCGGGGACTGTCTACAGCGGGCGTCGATGCGGAAGACGCAAATGTGAGTGAGCTGCTCGTCCTGCGAGACGGCCTGGGCGGGTGATGGGGCCTCGTGTCCCCATTGGCCCGGAGGCTTCCGGAGTCAATCCGCCGGAGCGCTGACTAAAATTTCTTTGCTGTAGGAGCACCATCTCCAGGCCGTCCTCTCCGCCGCCGCCGTCCGCCAGCAGGCCATCCACGCGACACGACATACCACCCGCTCGCGCCATGGCCAGCAGCAGGCCGAGCCGGAGCCCGAGGCCGGGCCGTCCGCGAGCATCCCTATCCCCGACGCCACGGGCATCGCGCACGGCGCCGAGAAGCTGTATCCGTCGGGCGTGTGGAAGGACCCCGACTGGTCGCGCGGCGGCATCAAGTTCTCCGACACCGTGGAGGAGTCTATTCGCGACGGCCTCACTGGCGAGAACGCGTCCTACTACATGGACGAGCGCGACAAGAGCTGGCTCGACAGACACAACGCCCTCGTCGAGAACGCCGGCCCGCAGTCGTCCGCGTCGTCGTCGGCTACGGTCGTCGTCACTCCCCGTCGCTCGGCCCTCAAGGGAAAGGGCAAGGAGCGCGAGATCGACCCGTGTCCTGCGCCGCTGCCCGTCATCTCGGAAGACGAGTTCGAGCTCGTCATGGGCCTCTTCGAGCGCCATTGCACGCGCGTGCACCCCCACCTCGATTTGGTGCGTAGCTTCGAGCGTATGTGATCATTCGCTGACCGGCGTCGTCCTCAGGACTTCAAGGAGTCCCATTTACCGCATTTCCACGAGTTCGAGCGTGTCGTTGAGAAGCTCAATGCGCACGACTTTGCCTCGCATGTCGCTCCGACGTGGCTCCCGCCGCACGCGAAGCTCGTACGCATTGCACGCTCCATCTACCCGCATTGGTGCGAGCGCCGCATCCAACGGCAAGGCTTGCCCATCTTCCCGCCACTCCTCGTACGTACTCTGTCCTCTACCATGTAGGCCATTGCTCACACATTGCTACAGATGGACGAGACCCAGGAGAACGAGAACGACTCGTTCTTGTGCTTCCGTCGTCGCGAAGTGAAGCAGGCCCGGAAGACCCGCAAGCAGGACCAGCATACTATAGACCGCATGCTGCGCTTGCAAGGCGACCTGAGCCAGTGCCTAACCCTTGCCAAGGACGTCGTAACGCGCGCGCTGGACACGCGCTCCCAGTATGCCGATATGCGTCGAGTGTGGGATGCTCGTCTGGTCATCGTCGATCTGAAGCGCAAATTCCCCGCACTCGAGATCCCTGCCGAGGACGAGCCGCTACTATACGAGCGCGAGCGTAAGAGACCTCGCATCAGCGCCCCCGAGCTTCCCGCGACGATTGCACCGGAGAAGGTGTCGACGACGCGGAGCCACAAACGCCAGCCTCAGCCACGCTCCAGCGAGACGCCTGCACTCGAGCGCGAAGAGCCCAGCCCGCGGTTGCCGGACATCGTCAATACCGTCAATCACTACGCGGAGAAACGCGATGCTGTCGCTCGCGAGGTCGAGGCGCTTGTGTTGAAGCGCAAGGCCGAGGACGCTGGTATGGAGGACGTGCTCGACGTGCCTCTTCTGTCGCCAGTCGTTCCCAAGCCGCTTGCGCACTTCAGGCCTGTGGCTGGACGTGTAGGTGCTATGCGCACGCGCGTTGGACGTGGAGGACGGATGCTCCTGGATCGACACCCGCCCCGAACGCGCCAGTCCGCTGCAGAGGACTCGAAGTTGACCGAGCGTTGGAAGTTTGACGAAGACACGCCGCTGCCGGTAGATGTTGAAGATGAGCAGCGCCACATCGTCGTGGACGACTATCATCCAGAGTATGTGTTTTTTTTTTCTTCCTCGTTACCGTTCACTGACCTGTGTGCTCCTGCAGCCTTATTCGCCATCGCGCAGCTTTACCGCAGGAACAAGATATCTTCGCGTTCACGCTCGAGCCGTGGGTGCAGAGCAGGCCCAAGCAGGAAGCTGCCCCGCCTTCGATCATCGCGTCGGACAACCAGATACGGCTATCGTTTCGTCGCGAGCAGCCCGCGCCTCGTCCTTCCCCTCCCGTTGTTGTCGCGCCACCGACACTGCAGAATCCTGCAATTCGTCCGTCGCCGTCTCCCACGACTACTGTTCCGCCACCACTAGTCCCGTCCAGTTCTGCTTCTCCTCACGTCGAGGTTGCTCGGACACCGACCCCAGCGCCTGTCACCACCCCTATCCGTCCGCCCAGCGTAGCGGCTGTTCTGCCTACGATGGCAGCTCCCGTACCGATTGCACGCGCGCCGACTCCTGCGCCACCGCAGCAGGTGCTTCCATCTGGACAGCTTGGGCAGCCTGTTCTTCGCACAGGCGTCAACCCCATGCAGCTCCGTGGGACGCCAATGGGGACACCGAAGCCGTATACACCGTCGCTCCCCGTGATGAACGGTCACCACCCGCAGAACGTCAACGGGATGGTCATGGCGAACGGCGCGCCGGCTGGGATGCTCGCCGCTCCCAACGGTGTGATGGCACCTCATCTGTTCCCGCCTCAGCGGCCGATGTCGCGCGCTGCCACCGCGCCAAACGGGTTTCCCAACGGCGCGATGCAGATGGGCGGCGGCATGATGACTCCGACTGGCGACGCGAGCGGGTCTGGTCTGTCGCGCGTGCCGTCCCCTGTGCGCCCGAAGACGGCCATGAATGGGCACATGGGCAACGGGATGCAGTTCACTGCGGCGAACATGATGCAGATGCCCAACGGCGCGATCGTTCCCAGCCAGCAGGGGATGCAGAACGGCACGTACGCGATGCAGATGCAGATGCAGCCGAACCCGAACGGTATGCAGCAGATGAACAACGCTGCGATGTTCGCTGCGGGCTTCTCGACGCAGATGGTCCCCGGTCTGCAACAGTATGGGCTTGACGCGCAGCAGATGCAGCAGCTCAAGTCTGCGTTCGCGCACAAGACTATGCATCAGCAGCAACAGCAGCAACAACAGCAGCACGCACACGCCGCCGCCGCCGCCGCCGCCGCCGCCCAGCAGCACCACCAACAGAGCGCCCAGCATCAACAGCATCATCAACAGCAACCCCAGCAGCAGCAGCAGCGCTTCGTACTCGCACCGGGCATGAACGGCAACATGAACATGATGGCGAGCGGGAACATGAATCTGACTGTTCCTATGAACCGCACCGCCGCCCAGCAGCAGAACGCGCACTACAACGCGTTCATCTACCAGCAGCAACAGCAGCAGCTCGCCGCTATGAATGGCTCTCCGGTCATGACTGGCATGCCCATCGTCCCTGGGATGAACGGTATGATGATGAACGGCGGTGGCGGCGACATGCAGATGCAGCAGATGGCGCCGGTCATGATGGTCCCGCCGGGCCAGCAGCAACAACGCGTAGTCGTTGGGCCAAACGGGCAACTCGTATATGCCCCTCCGCCGCCTCAGTCGCAGGTTCCAGGCGGTTCACCAAGCAAGTCGCAGGGCGCCAACGGCGCTCCACCTGTCTCTGCTCACTGAGACGATCGATATCATCTCGTTGTGCGACTACACATCGTCTTTTCCCGTATTGCCCTGCTCGATTCATCATGTCCTCCCCGTCCTTGCGAGACTTTCTTCTCGCATGTGTCCTCGCATCTCTTCCTCTTCATGACCCTTCTTCATCATGCCAGACCGTCCAACCCTGTCGTGCTATTATTATGATTACTGCATGTGCCCTTTCCTCCTCCCCCATATCATCTCTCCCGTCCCGCGCAAGACTCTGGCATACTCTCTCCCGTCCACGCTATTGTCCATACATCCCGCTCCGTCCGTACTGGTTCCTCTCTCGTCTCACCTTGATCGGGTTTTGCTCCTCGCCTTTTTTTGCTCCAGTTATGGGTCGGCAGGCTGTATTTGTTATTGCTCTCGAATCGCAATTAAACCGCACATTGTACTTTCCCGGTAAACTTTCGCGTGAACTGTGGTTTGTTTCCTGCTGAGTTAACTCAAGTTACTGCGCGGTGTCGTTATGACTTGTTGAATGGTATTCCGGGTAACTCGTCGCGGACGCGAGTAGTACATTCTATTTGTGTTTGCGTGCAGGATAACGGGAAGTAAGGTTACATAGGCATACGAGCGATAGATCGAGTGCGAGGGCGACAGCTGGTAAAGACAAGATATCACGGCGCAGGACAGATAAAAAGCTAATCAAACAGCGAGGGACAGCCAGTGTTGCGATACTCATACATAGGGGCCAGTCTCCGAAGCAAGGCCTGCGCGGGAAAAAGCAGGCGCGAACGTGCGCGAGGACACCCGCTCATTGGGGCGAGTACATCAGCGAGAAGGGCGGGTTGCCGCCGGGCGGAGGCGTGTGTTGGTCCATCAGGTGTGGCGACGGGCCTCCGGGCGGGTACATGCTGTACTCTGTCGAGGGCTGCTCGCCCAGGCCCATGAGGACTTCGGCGCCAGCTATGACGGACCTGTCCGTGGCGAAGCCGTTCGGGTGGAAGACGTCGTGCGCGACGGAGCCGGCGAAGGGGTGGAAACCCTGCGCGTACTGCTCGTGCGGGAGATGCGCGGCGTCGCCCGCGTTGATACGATACACGCGCTCGAGCTCGTCCGCCTGATCCAGCGCGTCTTCGTACGCGATGCCGTACTGCCGCAGACCCAGGATACAGGTCACCGTTTCGGGGCGTCCTATCCGCGCGAGGTGCAATCCCGCGGCGTAGGCGCTGAAGTGCATAACGTTAGGGTCCAGGCGCAAATAGTTCTGCTGCGTGAGGATGTTGATCTAGGTGGGGGATAACGCCGTTAGTTGATAGTTAACGGCGCTTGCCAAAGGATAGGGATAACGAACCAATTCGGCGATGCGCAACGCGCCGAGCCCGGCCTCGGATTGCAGCGTAGAGCGTGTTTTCTCAAACTGCGCGAGGCTCTCGGATTCGAGTTGGACGTTCGCCGGGCTGCTCAGCGGCGAGTCGCTGTTCATCGTCGCATGGATCCCGGCCTCACGCAGTTCGCGTATGCCGAAGTCCTCCACAGCATTGAACAGGATGATCCCTGTAACACCAGGGTCAGCTCCTCAAGTCCAAATCGAGCAGAGCAGTGAGGATGAGAAAGGTACGAACACATGGTGTGATACGTCGCATCGCTTGCACCTGAATGAAAGGGAATTGCAAGATCAGCGAGTGGGTTCTCTGCACGCACCGCAAGGGAGAAGGAGGGGTGACTTACACATGCTCACAGCCTCGAGGAAGCCCCACTCGTTCTGCGCAAAGTTGTGCATCCCGACGCGGCCCAAATGCTCCTCGCGCCAGTCCTCGAGCGACTGCATGATAGCGAGCAGCTTTTCGTACGGCACGCCCTCGGCATCAGTTTGCGGGATCCAGAGAGCGCGACACATCTGTCTCGCGACGCGTGTCATGTCATGAGCCGCCGCATACCAGTGCTGTGATGAACCGGTCAGAATCGTCTGGATGGGCAAGTGGAAATGTGGCGCTTACAGCGTACTGCAACACAGGGGAAGTGATCGTCAGACTTGCAGTGAAGAACAGAAGAACAGAAACGCACCTCAGGCTGCGGCGGTGCAAGCGGGAGATGCGCCGCCTTGACAGACGGCGACTGCAGGGGGATATCGAAGTGCCAGAAGTTGACGTTGTAGTCATCGTCGTCACTGTCAACAAGGAACCAGTTAGTCGGTCAGTTCAGCGTAGCATTGCACTGTGACTGGCACTACGCACAGCACGGGCTTGCGCCGGAAGTACACGGCCGAATAGGCGTCCGCGAAACAGGCCATCCAGAAGGAGAATACCATGGTGCACCGCAGATCGGCGTCTGGGATGGATAACACCGTCGCGCGGTTGTTAATCTAGGAAGGAGATGCCGAGTAAGCACAGGCTCTAGGGAGGCCGGGGGATATAGTCGTAATGCGGGGGTGCAATCAGGGTTAAAGGGGTCCACACGTACGTGAAGGTCCATAAGGTGGCGGATGGCGCAGTTGAGCCAGAAAGCGCGGCACCCTGGACGAAGGAAGGAAGTTCATCAGAATGTTAATGGTCCTTCAATGCGATTGCTGCGCCCGCTCACCATCGGGATCGTTCGTATTCTCTGAATCCCGCTGTCAGTTAAACAAAGTATACGGGCGTAACACCTAGGACCCAAACTCACGGCTCTGCAGCGGCTCGAGAAGCAGGGCGACGACCACGTTATCCGCTGTTGGCCAGCGGTGTATCTTCTCGCTTTCTGCGACTTCGCGGGCTTTGCGCACAAGCGAACGGGCGATGCGGCTTCTGCCACCGTTCGCCTGGCGATCTTGTGACAGGATAGGGTGCTCTGCAAACTTGGCGCCCCATGCGAGTACGGTGGCGAGGAGGGCGGGCTGAAGAACTCGGCTGCGCGAGAGCTTGCCGGGTGGGAACGACGGATGGGAGAAGGTAGCCGAGGGCGTGGTGAAAGGGCTGCCTTCGTAACCCGGCAGTGCGGCTCGCAGCGAGCTCCTGAAGTCGTCCGGGTTGAGGAAGGGCAGACGCGCGTGGCATATCTGGCCAAATTGTTAGCCCATGCGCTCGCAGCTCGAGAGCGGCCGACGTCAACATGCCTGGAAGTATGCCTCGACGAGGTTCCACGTGAACCTGAATAAGAGCGTGAGAACTGGCGCCGAAAGATCGCGCTTGACAGGGTCGTGCCGGCGCAAAACGCAAGCGGGTGGCACGTACTCTATGCGGTATGCTTCGTCCTCGACGAGACGCGCGCCGTACTCGCCCCAATCCTCAACAGGTCCAGACTGCGCAGCGTCCTTGTAAGTGCTGCCGCCGGGGACGGCGTGTACGGGCTCTGGCGTAAGCAGGTACTGGATGAGCTGCACAGTCGGTGATGTCGCGGAGAGCGAGTTTGATCTGCTTGGAGATTTCTTGCCGTTCAGGGCTCTAGGCACTGCAGGTGAAGCGGCTTCGGCGGGTGCTGATGGACTGGGAGAGAGCGAGTCAGTGCGAGCGAGCGGGGAGGTGTGCGGAACCGACTGACCGTGACTCGGAGCCGGAGCCACCGCGCGGGCGCACCTTGCGTCGCCGCTGCTCTATGGTGGTGGCCTGGATGATATGGCTGCAATCCGAGTCGGTGGTCAGCGCGGCGGCGATGGCGATGGCGACGACGAGGACGTACGTGCAGGAGATATTCTTCTGCAGACAGTGCTACGGCGAGAGATTAGAGAGCTGGGCAGATTTCATGGAGAGAGTCTAAGCACCTGACACTGCAAGAACGCGGCAAATCAGAGCTGTGCGGCGAGCGAGACTCAGACTGTGGCACGCACTCTGTCCTGGCCGGGTATCGGGTTGCACTTGACCTTGCGGTTTCTGGTGCGCGCCGTTGAGCTCGCGCGAGCTGGAGTGGGTTCTGGGCTGCGTACCTGCACTGGTCGCAGGCGACGTTCTGGCGGCGGGGCGCGGGGACTGCCATTGCGGCCATCTCGTACGGCGACGGCTGCTGGAGCTGCTGGGCAGGGAAACCTGCGAGATGGTGTGGGTATAACATGGCGACTGAGTGGTAAGACATTTAATACTGCTGGCTGGATCGCTCGCTGGAGGCTCGTCGGGCATACGTCCTTTATAGCAGAATGCTGCGTGAAAGAAGTCCAAGTCTGAGGCGTGACACTGCCGTCACGGCAACAGATCTTCCGCTGCAAACCTCCCCCGCCTCAAATCAAAAGTATGTGCTCCCGTCATCATGCACAGCTCCCTTAGTTTGGCTTCATTAAGCTAAACTTCCCTCAGCTCTCCAGCCTGGCCCGCGATCACTTCGACGCACTGGCCCCTAGTCTCACTGCTAGCCATTCTCCCGTCCCCTAATAGCAACCTGGCTGCAAAAGAACTCGCATTGCATATCTCCTACTTCATGTGATCTCGACCGGGATCTTGCTCGGGACGTCTTGGGAAAACATCACTCTTCGGCGGATCGTCTGTGGGATTCCTCTCTCGTCGTACACAGCGGGATCCGCCCCGTTAGACGGGAAGGAATAGACAGCACCATCAGTATCATGAGCCAGGCACTGGGTATCTCTATTGTTTCCGGATGAGAAGCGGGGAATCCACACAAGCCTCGAAGACAGCGGACATGGCGTTCCATGAGCGGCGGATGCTGGCAGCTATCCTAACATAGAGTACAACGTTCTCCATGCTCCACGGTGCGCGCGTCATGGATTCTGAGAAGTGTTTCACTCGACCGCACACCACGAGCTCGCACGCATGTTGTGCTGCTCCTGCCGAACATACAACTACAGTCTCCGCGGATGAAACATAAACCGCGATCACCAGAACGCATGAGGATCGCTATTCTTCGGTGGCTTTGGTAACACGGTCGCCCGCTGGGTGGTTATCTCATCCCGTGTTCACGAGTCTCGGCGAAGGCCACCGCCGCGAAGCGGCTTCTCTTCGTGCTTCTCATGTCCCAATGTGTGCGGCCCGTGCTTGCGCATCATTCAACGCCGCTGTCAAAGTCGTGCTTGGGGGGAGGAACACTTTGACGCTTGATGGTGGCGCGCACTGGAGTGTGTTCTCCCGTCAAAACTGCACCCTCCCTCGACGCGCTTCCCGCGCAGCGGACATGACGCAAATCCCCGACGCTGCTCCAGTGTCAGGTGGCTCGCTCGGACGTTTCGCCGTGTTCATTTCTCAGAGCGCGATGCGCACTCAGGCGGTAATCCGTCGCTCGACGAATCGATTCCGATGATCGTCAGTAGACGTCGATGTCGTGTTCCATCCGCGCAGCAACACTGCGCAGGCTCGAGAATCTGCTGTGGAGGCGAATAGTGCACCATCCTGGGAAGGAGACAGCGAAGACGATGCGTTGCAGAGACATGGGCAGTGCAAGGTCCTGTGGGCAAACTTACACCTCGCGCCGCGGGCCGCTCGGTCATTCAGCGTTCTGATTCAGGCGTGAGGCGTGTGAGAATCCGGTGCGAACGACTTCATGATACAGCCAGACCGGCTGCAGTTCCCTTGGTACGCAGCTGGCCGCAGATGGCTGACTAGTTTACCGCCGTGAGTGACAGTTCCCGGTGCGATTGCAGCCTGAAGCGCCCCCGTAAGACGTGCCTATGTCCGCGCCCAACGGCGCCCAGCGCGGAGAGATCGCAATGACTACCGTGCGCAGGATAGGCGGGACTCTCATCGTATCTTCCTCATCGAGCAAGGGCAAGCGAAATTATGCACGAGCCGGGATCGCCCTGCATGTCGCTGTAGCCGAGCACTGCATTGAGCCGCGCAGTCGTTGCCGTCGAGGATCCGGCTGCAGGCACAATTTCTGCACAGCATCGATCAGCATATGCATCATCCCCGACGTCTCGTTCCCAAGTCAGTCTACGCGCGAAGACTGCAGCCGGCGGTTGAATCCCGTTCCCAAACAGCCAGGCACCATGGCGAGAGCACCCCCAGCGCTTGACGTGCGCACGTCTGTGGCAAGAGACAGGGCTTCCGTCATCAGCTTCTGTCCCTCTTCAGTTGCTGCGGACACCACCAACGGCAGGAATGTATCATCTGCAGAACCTCGGAAACAGACAGAGAGCGTGCGCAGCGGCCGTCTTGACCACTCCGCGTTCGCACGACCGCCTCTCCTTTGATCCCCGACCAACTCTCGCGCAGTACGATGGGACTGCGCCCTGATGATCGTCAGGAATCAGATAATTCGCTTCTATAGGCCAAGGATCCTACGTCAGTGAGGCGATCTGATTATCTACTAGTAGGACTCCCGAGCGTGACCACCCTGAGGCCGGAGTTGCACTGGAATATGACAATTGGCAGAACGAAGAGAAGTATCGATACTTTCATTCCCACGATGTCTGCCCGTTGTCTGTCCGTCAAATCGTCGTGGGAAACCTCCCGCTCGGGTTTGCGCTCTGATCGGTTCATATGTACGATTTGCGTTAAAGGCTAGGCCAGATGTCATGTCAATGGCTGAGGATTCGGTAGTATTGCGCCCGTCTTCACTGGTCGCTATACTTCAATTGTCTGCTTGCACCCTACGTATTCATCGGTGGGCGCATCGCTCACACGGTACCTTGCCTACACAGTGACCGATTTGGCCATTGACACTGGACACAGACCCATTCTCGGGTAGACGCAGCAAATCAGGATAGGGGAACGCTGCGATCGCGGATCTTGGCCGTCCGGTGTCTTCGCTGATCACCGTGCTTCTTTCAATCGATGCTTGTTCCCCAACCCTGCCCTGTGCAAAAAAGTGACGGCGGCATAGGAGCTTTGGAGCTTCAAGGACGAAGATTCCCGTCGGCAATGAAGGGCATCCGCAGTCTGCCTTGTCTGTCCGAATTCATTCAAGCTGCGAGAGTCACAACGTCCACGTCGTGCAACGCGGAGCCGCTTACATGGAAGCCGTAACGCACGCGAGTCTCACTACTGTGCAAACCGAAGCTGTGGCTAAGTGGCAGAGATCCTATGAATTAATCACATTAAACGTACTTCACGTCACTGCGAAAATGCTCTGTTGCGTCTTATTAGCAAGAGAGGACGTCAACCTACTACAGCTTTCACGACAGAAGTGAAGATTATACAACAGGATACACTAGGCGCGATTACAGCGATGTTTTGTCAAGGAACGGCTCTACGGTCCATCAAAATCTACCTGGCTGGGGTTCATACGTGTGCGTCGTGGGTTGCGGCGTGTGACCGTCTACGGATGGTCTGGAGTGGCCTGTCGTCGAACCTGTAGGATGAAGATGCTCCACTGACTGAGGAACTCCGAAACTAGTCGTCCGAGTGCGCAGAGGCGATGAAGCGATGTGCTCTGCCGAAAGCTGACCAGACATTCTTTCCCCACTCCATCCCATGTACGCGTTGGAACTGGAGCTATCCCGCAAGGAACCTCCCATCAGCGGCCTGTCTGCGCGCGGTAGCGTGTGCTCGAATGCCTCGCTGGACGGATCGTAGCTTCGAATGCTGTCCCCTAGACCAGATCGTATAGAAGACGATCCCGGTACGAACGCCACAGCGCCAGCGGACGAACGACTGGCGTGCGAGTCCGTTCTGAATCGCGGGAATGTGCCGAAAAGCGGTGATGCTGCCGGCCCAGATATAGGTACGCTGCGGGAAGGGAACGACTGTTGGTGTCCTGAAGTCGAAGCCGCAGGCTCGTCGCCCGCTACGCCAGCTGACGGCGGCTGCACAGAGACCGCAGCTATTGCGTCGAGCAACTCCGCCGGTATTCGTAGAGAGGACGGCGAAGTCGGAGACAATGTGCCAGGGGGACGCATCCCAACAGGAGACGACGTAGACTGCATGAGCGGACTTCTTTCTCCATGATCCGGAGATATTGGGCTCTGGACAGGGAGCATTGCGTTACGGGACAGTTCCACGTAGCCACCGGCCGATCGGGGCTCCTCCTCGCGTGACTGCTTGTATGACTTTATCGTGTCATATATGTTCTCGTCGTCCGCGACATATTGATACCTATAGAGGGGCAATAAGCGTCTATCAGTCAGGAGATGAAGAAAGCTACGCACTTGCCACTCTTCACCATCTCGTGTTCAAGCGAGACACTGCGACCCTCTTCCACAGCATCCACAGCATCGTCACTACCGTGAAAACTGAGGAAGTCCACAGACACAGCGGGAGTACGGTTCTTGTTTGACCGGGCGCGGTTCAGTGACTGACCGCGAGGGGCGAGTTCGAAGTGGTCGAAGCTGATGTGAACCGGGTCCGACTTGTTGGTGCTGCGAATTGTGGGTCCCATACCGGTCTGCCGTGCCTGGAGACCCGCGTCGCGCAGATCGAGGACGAGCCTGAATGCGACGACGTTGACAGCGGGAAGCGAGAAACTAAGCGCCGTCAATGGATGAACTTCCGCCAAGGCATCTGACACACTATTTGAAGAGAAGAGCCAAACTAGGCTGTGTGGTGTTAGTTTATCACAAGGTACACTGCTGTGACTGAGCGTACCGGCGCCCACAGCCAGATGAAGAGGTTAACGAGCGAGAGGCCTGGTTCTGATGAGTAACTGAATACGACTCGCGCCCGTAGCACGAACATGATATCACGAAGAAATACACGAATCCTTCGCGACGTCAACTTCCGACCCTTGATCTTCAAATAGAGACGTACCATCACGATATAGTACCGTCAATATTGGAGTATTGATATCCGTTTGCCAATGCTGCCACGCCTTGTAGACAGTGAGCAGGAAGATGACGCACTCAAACACGATGCTACGGATCATGAGCTTGCGCAGGCGAGGGTAGAACATGCACATACCTCGGGAGCCATAAGTACCACTGTGACGAAACGCAATGAAGTGATCGATCGATGCTATGCGTAAAGAGGGCTTACCATCCACGCTAGAAAAAGCCTAATTAGCGATGAGACCAAACGGAAGATCCGCGCGGACTTACGCGGGATTACTGTGTAGCATAAATTCACAAGCAGAGGCGATGGGTAGATTGTCTCTGCAATGCGAGGAAGTCAGGCACGAACGCTTGGCTGCGCAGTCGCGCGCGGCGCCGCGACGTACCAGAAATTTCTGCTGCCGCGAGACCCCATACGACGGCGGTCGCGCCAAAGTACGCAGAGAATAGGAGGATAAAGACAAAGAGGACGAGGCGGGAGCGGCCGTAGAGCGTCCAGACTCGCAGCGCGACAATCCCTGCATACGCTTTAGCACGAAGTGACGCAAGGCTTGTAGAGGACTCGCAGTGAATTGAGGCGAAGGAGAGTAAGGTTCCCCACCCTGCGCTACACGTCAGTACTCGTGGCTGCTCCACTCCACCACCGGAAGGCTCACCGTCGACTTGTAGTGACACTTTACAACTGGGACGTGATACGTAAGTTGACTCTCCGCAATGCGAGCATGCTCACGTACAACTGCACAGGGTAAGACAACGGACAAGGAAGAGAGATACACATACTGTTGGCGTCAGGTTTCTCGCGAGCCCTCCTTTGTCGTAGAGATCAAACGCTTCGGTCCGGTCAGCGCGTTATACATAGCTCACCACCACGCGTACCGAGCACAAGCGGTGTCACGACGCTGGATGGTCCGTCAGCGGGGAGCAAGAGAACGAGCGACGTACAACGTACCGGTTGAACAGATATAGCGCCTTGACAGTATTGAACCTGCCCTTCCAGATGTGCTCGAACTGCGCGGTGGGTACTGAGCGACGACAGACGCGCGCACGACGCGTGACGACACGAACCTCGTCCCCAAACGTGATTATCCAGTCGCTGCGCGGGCATTAGACGCGCTCGAATAGGGTTTGGAATAGTGACACGCACTACATGAAGATAACCGTGCCCGCAACCGTCAAGTACATGGAGGCACGGAAGTGCCATAACATGGGCAAGAACGGCGCAAGCGGATTATCTGCCGTCGGCAGCGCGAGAGGCATGGCTGGACGGCGGGGTGGTTGACGAACAGTGAAGAGAACCCCACGCGCGGCAAGTCGCCCAGACGTTGATATATGTATGACCGCGCCTCATGCGGTGGGCGAAGATTTCCGCGCATGCTCGGCTCGCGAGGCGGATCGCTGCCAATTTGCAATTGTAGAATCAGCCCGGAAGCTTCGGAGGCCCATCCGATGCTCGACTAGAGAGCATCGCCTGAGATGGATTTGAGATCTTTGGGATGCATTGCGACCCGCATCATCGCATTGTGTGATTATCTTAATCCTACTATTTTGGGAAGTGGGGGGACACACCGTACGATGAGTATACTGGTCTCGAGAGAGAGGTGCTCGCGAGGCGACCGAGACGCGGCCAGGCACCGGAAGTTTCCTCGCCGGGATCGGAGTCGTGTCGCATGTCGAGACCGATCAACACACGGCGTTGATGAGTCAAGACCGCGTGGATGTCGGAATCCTGCGGCGGTACGGCCAAGAATATCATTGCTTCCAGAGCTGAGAGAGGGCTTCCTGCAGACCTAGTCTTCGCCGTCTGTGAGCACAGCGGGGTAGGAGATGGGCGACCGGGGTTGAAAGTATACTCGAACTGATACTGATGATCAATAGCACTGCCATGGACGCTCTCGAATCTCAGCGCTAATAAAGATCTGCGTCGACGTAACTCAGTAGATCCCAAGTGGCCCATCTGTCTCAACCCGCCAAGCTGTCATGAATGGCCGATCCTGACATTCCTTTCGTCCAGCGATACTTCTGCTGAAGAGGAACAGCTCTGAATCGCTGCACGGCGCGGAGAAGCAGAAACGTGCGAACACGCTGCCTCTTGAGCACAGGTTTGCATGATACGGGCATTGGACAGAGCATCAGAGCAATGAGCGCAGCAACAGAACTGTGGGAAAGTCGAGTGATTCAGATGAGCTGAGGCGTACTGAAGCGACTGGAGACGACGACAGGTGCCACAGGAGCCGACTCGTCGATGCTGCTTGTCCAAAGTCTCGTGAAAATCTCCCCAGCGTCTTGGAGTGAGTACCAGAGGTTCAGTTCGACTCATCAACAGGGACAAATTTGGAGCGATGAACGAAAGGGCGAGGTGATCCCAACGGCGATGAGAACAGCCACTGAGCCAGAGAACAGCACGGGACCCGTTGTCGATGGCAGAGATCAGAAACTTGTAGGCTGTGGCGACCATCGTTTCTAGGTACTGTGCGCCTCGAACGACTCTCGACGGGCACAACCATCGCGCTATAAGCTCTTTCATGTCCAGCAGGGAAGGTCCGAGAGCGTCCATGTGGACTCGCGAAGTCCTCGTGCGGCCGTCCAGAGCCAGCATGGTCGAGAACC